>JAADYG010000943.1:0-11304 GCA_023338115.1 Phytopythium boreale | reverse complement strand
TCCCCCCCCCCCCCCCCCCCCCCGTTAAGGTTCGGCATACACCTGCCGAATCCGATGGTTTGCACTTGTTGGTCAAATCCACTCTGTTGCGGCAACAGAGCGACGAGACGCAAGAAGCAACGGGTGTTCCACTCGGCGCGCTCATTCAAAGATGAGCGCGAACAACAGCAGCGGGCCGCAGGCGGCCAAGGTGATCTCCGTGGGCAAGTACCACGAGCGCCAGCAGGCCCGGCAGGCGCAGCGGGCTGCGAACGCAGAGGCACGCGGTGCCTCTGACGCAACTGGTCTTGCGGCGGCGGCAACGCCTGGCGCTGACGAGGAGGAGAAGCGCTCCGCTTTTGCTCAGGGTGTGGGGACCGTGGCCGCGCTCGCGGCGATCCGGACGCCCGCGATCGACCCCAGCTTCTTTGCCGAAGCACCGGGTCTGTCGCCTGGTGATGACGCCACCATGGCGTCGCCCGCGAGGTCCACTCCGACCTCGCGCCGTGCGCGTGAAGATGCTTCTCCGACCGAATCGGCCGCCTCGAAGCGTCAAAAGAGCGGCGCTCGCTCTTCTGATTGAGCCGAAGAGGTATCGCCCGTGAAGTCCCCGCCATCACCGACGGTGGTAGCGCCTGCGAGGGCGCAGCCGCCCGCTGAGCGTCCACCCTGGATACCCAGCGAAGCGGTCATCCGCGACCGGTACGGCACGAAGGACGGGCACACGTCCGAGCTGTTGTACGTCTGTGATCGCATCACAGACGACGAGGAGGCGGCTGCCCAGCAGTTTGCCTCCCCGACAGCTCGGCGTGATTACTACATCTCGCTGTTCCACGAGTTGCGATGGCTGTTGAATCGACAGCCATCGAAGAAGAGTAAAGTGCCGGAGGTCGACGCGCTCGCTCAGAGCTGGGCCGCCTTTGTCGGCAACTTCAGCACGAATCCAGTCGCTTATCGCAAGCGACTGGCCAAGAGCCGCGAGCGCTTCGGGCGCTTCTCAACGACTGCGCGCGTGGAGCGCCTTCATGACATGTGCATGAACGCGAGGGTGCCGTGCGCGGTTCTCATGAACCGCGACTGCCCGTCGTGTGACTACGGCGCTCGCCGTCTGACGGAGAGCGATCTGCGAGGGTATGGGAGCTTTCCCATACCGCAGGCGGTCATTGACGCGCGCTACGAGCTCTTCCCGCAGACAGGCTTGTCTGCGAGCCAGTGGACGGAGGCCGCTAGCAATAGCGCGCCTCGTACGCCGTCACCATTTCCGGTACGTCCTAAAGGAGGACGTCCCGCGGCTCCCACGCATCGTTTTGGGGAGGGTATCCTCTCCAACGAATACGAAAATGACGACGATCTCGGGGTGACCGTGCCTCCCGGTGAGCTACGATTCGTTGGACAACCCAACGAGTCTAGCCAGCCGCGTCGCGGAGTGGCGGCGGCGGCGGAGGGAAGACACCATCCGCCGGTCCAGAGCTCGACGGAGCAGCTGTCGTACGTGGATCTGCAGCTTCTGGTCCAGAAGCTGAAGGGCGAGATGCAGGCGCGGAAGGCGGAGAGCGCGCTGCTCGGACAGCAGTTCTCGAACCTCTCGATGAGGTTCGAGCGACTCTGCGCGGAGCAGAAGCGGCTGGAGGCGCGGGTGCAGAAGTATCACCCGCGCTCGGACTTGGACTCGGACTAGCGGGAGTTCCGTCGGAACTCTCGATCTCGCGCCATTGACGGTACGGCTTCAGGAGTCCGACGTAGAACGTCGGATGCAGGCGCATACTGGACGGTATGTCCAGCGTGTACGCTGTGCCGCGGCGCGCAAGCACGGTGAACGGGCCGATGTAGCGCGGAGCGAGCTTGCTCGCTCCGAAGTCCGAAACTGCATGTTTAGGAAGGTTGTACGTGCTTAAGAGTACTAATGAACCTGTTTCGAAATCATTCACGTTCTCTCTTCCCCTCTTGTCTGCGTTCAACTTCTGCCGATCGACAGAAGCTGCGAGTGCGTCTTGCACAAACCGTATGACGGTCTGTCTGCGCTCCAAGAAGTCCTTGGACGGCGAGTCAGTCGTGACTCGGGCTCCTGCACGAGTGGACACTGCGGACAACGCGTCGCGCTTGTCGGGGCTCTCGTCGTCATCATCGCGTCTGTTTTCGTCCGAAAACAGACGCTCTCCTGTAGGTTCTTCGGCAAAACCTGCGGGTCCTCCCCCACTTAAAGTAGGAGCCAGTGCTCCAAGCGCAGACGGAAGGCGTGGGTGCCGCATGGCATTCACGAAGAATGGCGTGTGTCCGTGGGACACATGCACGGAGTTGTTGATGGCAAACTCCGCCATCGGTAGGCACTCGTTCCAGTTCTCGAACGAGTGAGCGTAGCTCTCCAACGCGTCGACGAGCACGCGGTTGACGCGCTCAATCTGACCGTCGGTCTCTGGATGGTCAGTTGTCGACATCGACAACTGAGTACCAAGAAGTTTGAAAACTTCTTGTCAGAAGCGGCCTTGGAAACGAGGATCGCGGTCGGACACGATCTCACACGGCATGCCGTGAGCTCGGAAGACGATGTCGATGAACAGGCGTGCCGTCTGCGCGCCCGTGACCGTCTTGAGAACGGCAGCAAGATGCACCATCTTGCTGAACCGGTCAACGAAGACCACGACGCCTGTCCGACGCTTGGCGTCGGGCGGAAGGCCGAAGATGAAGTCCATTGAGATGGACTCCCAACACTCCGATGCGATCGGCAGTGAAGAGAGCGGCGCTTGTGTGACAGGCGCCGGCTTCACGCGCTGGCAAGCCTCGCTAGCACGATCGCACTTGCGGACCCACTTGTACTGGTGCGGCCAGTAGAAGTCGCGCGCGAGAAGGAGGTACGTCTTCTCGCGGCCAAGATGACCCGCCAGCGGGGCATCATGATACTCGAAGAGTATCCGCAGCTTCAGCTCCTCATTGTCGGGCGCGACAATGCGATTCGCGCTACCGTCAACGTCACGGTAGAGAAGTAAACCATCGTGCACGGCGTACCGGTGCGCCCGTGCACGAAGATGCGGTGGTAGAGCCTTCAGAGACGCCGGTGACGGCGTCTCCGCGTGTGCAAGCAGGTGCTTTGCATCTTCGTCAAGCGTATACGAACGTTTGACGTCGTCAATCAGCGATGACGAGGGCTGGGTCGCGCGCCGAACGCTCACAGCGTTCGCGGACTCCGTTCTGACTACGTAGTCAGGACGCCGCGAGAGGACATCGGCCACAGCATTCAGCCTCCCGGGTTTGTACTCAACCCGGAAGTTGTATTCGGCAAAGAAGGATAGCCATCGGGCCATCCTTTGCGAGAGATGTGGCGGCTTTACGGCCGGCCGTAAAGACGCGTGATCTGTGTAGATCACGAACGGTCGATCTCCAAGGAGATAGACGCGGAACTTCGCGAGTGCGTACTTCATGGCAAAGAGCTCCTTGTCATGCACTGGGTAGTTCCGCTCAGCTGGCTTCAGCTGGCGCGACTGGTAATAGATCACACGATCACGCCCGTCGTGATCGTGTTGCATCAGCGCGCATCCGATCGCGAAATCGGACGCGTCACAGATTATGTGGAATGGTCTGTCCTGGTCTGCAATCGCCAGTACCGGCGCTTCAGTCAAGCCCTGCTTGACTGCATCGAACGCCGCTTGATACGCGGGCGACCACGCCCACGTGATGTCCTTCTTCAGGAGCTGCGAGAGCTGGCGAATCCGCTCCGCGTAGTTGCTCACGTACTTGCACAAGTACGTCGCCAGTCCAAGGAACTGTCGTAGTTCCTTGACGTTCGTCGGTGTCGGCCATTCGTCGATCACTCTGACCTTCTCGGGGTCAGGGCGTACACCGTTGCGTCCGACGAGACACCCAAGCACGGGTATCTCGTGTGCACCGAAAATGCACTTCTTCAAGTTCGCGTAGAGCTTGTGCTGTCGCATCAGCACAAGTAGGCGGCGGAGATGCTCCTGGTGCATCTCGACGTCTGTCTTGTCATCCACAGCCCGGCTGTGAATGTACACGTCGTCGAAATAACTCGGCGCGAACTCGCGCACCGAGCGCAATAGGTGCGTGACGCATCTGTTGAACGTCGCAGGGGCGTTCTTCAGCCCCTGGGGCATCACCAACCGCTCCCAGAGCATGCCGCTCGGGGTGCTCACTGCTGTGAGCGGGATGTCCTGCTCACGCATGAGGATTTGGTAGAATCCGTCGCACAAGTCGAGAGCACTGAAGATAATACTCCCGCTCATCGAGTCGATGATGACGTCCTTCCTCGGTATCGACGTCTGCACCGGTACCGTCGCGTCGTTCAGCTTGTTGTAAGCATGAACGATGCGCCAACCGCCCTGTGCCTTCTTGACACAGAACGTAGGCGCGCTGTGCGGCGAGACAGACTCGCGCATTTGGCCAGCCTTGCGACGAGCTTCGAAGAACTCGTCAATCGCCTTGACTTGGTCACGCGTCAATGGCCATTGCCGCGTCACACAGTATTTTGTGCCCGGCACGAGATCGATCTCGTGTCGCGTTCCCTTGTCGTGCGGCAGTTCCGCCGGAACCTCGTCCGGAAATACGTCCGCGTATTCTCGCAGCACGTCGTAGAATGGGCTCGATTTGAGGGAGTCCCAGCTCTGTTCCTCAAATCGCTTGCGCTTTGTCTTGGCGCTGAGGGCATCCTCGCCCTCAGGGGTGGCTTCGACGAGGAGTTGGTGCAATTCCTCGACCTTCTGGCCCACGTCGACCATCGTCTCCTCCTCGGAGATAATGCACACTTGCTCGAGGGTGCCTTCGCGCAACCCTCTCGAGAACTTCTTCCAGCTAATAGCTGGGAGTGATGTCAGCTCCGAGGCCGTCCTCGGAGGCTGCTCAACCTCAATGACGCTGCACTCGACGCCAGTGCAGGTCTGCGTCAAGGCGCTGATCGCCTTGACCTCGCGCTTGTCTTCACGAGGCGACTGCTCTGAGTCGGCTCGGTCACGGGCCCGGCCCGTGTCGCGCAAATCTTCCTCCTCCTCAAGCCCGGCTTGAGGAGCTCCCGGAGCCGGAGTGTCAACCCAGTTGACACTCGCAGGAGGGTCCTGCGTGCCTTCGCTTCGGCGAAGGGACGCCTCTGAATGTTCGCTCGGCCCGCGCGTCCGCGACGGAGCGTTTCTTGTACTCGGCGCCCGGCGCCGTCTCTCGGTTCCTCGAACCGAGAGGATGTTCTTCGAAGCACGCTCGACCTCTCGAGTCGTGCTGCTCTCGCCTCGGCACGAGAGGTTGACAGGGCTCTCGCTCTCTGTCGCTTCGACGTGTTGGACAGCTGCATCCGCCGATGCAGCTGGAGTGCTGACAGGGCCATCGCTCTCTGTCTCACTCGAGCACATCGTGAATGCGTGGTCGCATTCACTGCCAAACGAACGAATTGACTGCGTCTGCCAGTCAATCGTGGGCGCATGCCGTTGCAACCACGGCATACCCAGTTTCATGTCGTACGTGCCATCCAGGTCGAGGACGACAAGGTCTTCCTTGAAGACTCGACTTCCAAATCGGAAGCGCGTGTTCACAACACGCTTCCGCACGTTCACGCTGGCTCCTGTAACCAGCCGAACCACCAAATCGCTTTGAGGAATCCGCTTTTCCTCGAAGTGTGATATAGTGGGTTTCCGGTTTAATCCGAGCCCATCCGCTATGAGCGTATCCACCAAGGACTTCATCCATGAAGGATCAAGAGCGCAGATCCACCAAGAGCTCGGGACCAAGCCTCGAGCGACCAAGCTGTGAAGATGCGTGTCGAAGCGTCACCCACCCAGTGGATGTTGGGATGATGTTCTACTGACCAACAACAAGTACGCTCCACCATCCAAGTCAAGGGCTGGCTGTCACCGACCAAGGGCCGTATCCATCAAGAGCCAAGAGCCAAGAGCCAAGAGCCAAGAGCCGAGAGCCAAGAGGAGCCAAGGGCCGTATCCACCAAGAGCCAAAAGCCGTGCCCGTCAAGAGCCAAGTGACCGAGTGTGAGGAAGAACGCCCAAGCGGAGTCGGTTACCAAGTCGTGAAGTGAGCTCGCAGCGGATCCGTCTGCGCGGCCACAAGAGCGTGTCCACCAAGAAGCCAAGAGCTGATCCACCAAGGTCAAGAGCTGTCGTCATATCGTGACCCATCACCGCGATTACGCCACGCGGATGCGCAAGCGCGACCGGACGCAATCAAGCGGGACCGGATGCAATCAAGCGGGACCGGGTGTACTTCAAGCAGGACCGGATATAACCGCGCTGGACCGGACGCACCCAGAGCAGAAACGCAAGTTGTCGAGCGCGTCGAGCACACACATCAGAAGCTGACATCAAGCGCCGACAGGTCAACCCAGTATGCCATCGTGCTGCCAGATCCATGAAGAGTCGACCAGATTCATCGCCGATTGCAGGTTTCATGTTGCCTCCACAGGGGAGCGTAGTGTAGAGTAGAAGTCGTCGTCTTTTCGATTCCTTAAGTTTTAACTCAGTCGAACTTTTCCAACTAAGCGAGCAAGACAACCCGGCACGGCACGAGAACGCAAACGCCCTCTTCGATCCTGTATCGGTAAGTAGGTGCATATTGCGTTCTAGTCGGTGTGTCTTTGCGTTTGGAGTCGACCCGGTATGCATTGAGGAAGATGGAAGTATGAGTGTATCCTACATGTAAGCGCTGGAGTGTGAGGGCGTTTATATATGCGGATGATCCACATCATGTGTGCGTGCGTTTGCTGGAAGCTAAGAGCCGATGTCTTGGTCTTGACTGAGAAGGTTCATAGTGGATAGTGGACGTGCGTGTATCTGAGTACTAAAATGATGACGGCAATGCCTTTCGTCAAGAAGATCTCAGGGGCAAGAATGGTGCCCGTTGTGTAGGATAAGTTTCGTTTCTTTTGGCGACCCATGATGGGTCTTGATTTCGTAAGTCGCGTACATACCCCCTTAGCTAGATCGACCACTATATCTCTTAGCTTTGTATGTGTGTGTGTACGTATGTGCGGTGGCTGGAGCTAAGAGTGCTCTTAGCCATGACGAATAGACCTGACCTCTATATCGGTCTATACTATGAAGGATTGTGTCCGACCACCATATCCACGATCCTGAGTAGCGTTTGCAGGTATCGACAAACCTGTATGTCTGGAGTGGGGCATTGTGTGGGGCTTTCAGCCCGGAAACGGTTACTGGACAAGTGTCCTTTTGGCTTTCGAACTGCGAATGAGATTCCTCTTGATGGATACCTCCATAGCCTTCATGGATATGGACCGTCTTGATGGATGTGAAATGGGAAGATGCATGTTTGTATGTTTTAGCCCTTGTATGTACACATTCTTCGCGACGCGGAATGACGCCACTGTCTAGTGCAGCTTCGTTTGTAGCTGTGGTAGACGGGTGGCCGAGCGCATAGCAAAGAAACACCCCGGAGACACAACGTGAGGGATCATACGCCATGGGCCGAGGATCCATTATGGAGCCTATCCGCTAGGAGCTTCCATCTCTTAGTGGATACTGTATCTCGATTTGCCCGATAAGAACTTCCCACTTGGCGGACGTTCAACCCCGCAATACCACAATAACCGAGCGTAAAGCTTCGCCCGGTTACAACGATAGCCCAAACAATTTGCCATGCGTTTGCTGCTTACGCGGTGGGGATAAAGCATAGACCCAGATACCAAACAGTATTTTGTTTAATCCCCATTTGCTAATAGGTTTGCTGTCTTGCGGAGGAGATACTCTAAACGTCATAATTTATCTTCAATGGACGTGAACTCCGCGGCTCGTTGCACCTCGGAGGTCGAGCCAATTCCGTCGATGATGGGGGCACTTCTCGGCCCAGTCGTTTGTAGCACCGAAGATGCGCATACCTATTCTTTGTCGCTTAGCTTCGGCTCGTTTTTTCTTTGTGGTCTTGCTGCAGCGCAACTTTTTAGCGATATGCCGCTTGAGTGCTATAGGAAACGAGAGCCGCTTCTTGCATATCTGGCACGTGGACGATTTGCTTTTGTTCTGAGGGGTTATTTTACAGACTGCGCGTTTGCGGCAAATAGTACTGCACAGTATTCTTGGTGCGTATGGATGCTGCATCATTACGCAAAGTGAGACGCCTGAGTAAAAGTGCTTAAAATTTTTATCATATTGTCGAGAAGGTACGCTTACACCATTTTTTTTTTTTCTGAAGTTCAAAGCAGAATTTGTAATGCATCCATTATTTTAAGTACAAGCAAAACTTCGACATCAGTTCGCAGATGAAGCCTCTCGTTTTATGTTGGCACAATGAAACAGCAATTACATTTGGTATCTGCGAAATTATGATGATTTTTAATTTGAAAATATATTTGTGCTATCACGGTACTGCATGACCATTGTTTGTGTTTTCTACCGCTCTTTTGCAGGATTTAACCCATTTCTTGCACATCAAAAGGTCACCGTTTAGAGGATGATTAATGCTGTAGTCTTACGTGTCATTCAGAATAATAATTTGTCCAAAGCGTTCTGCTCGCGGTATACATAACTTGACTATAAATTGACCAAGTTTCCTATGTAACCGATATTAACCATCAATACGCGACTCAAGCAGGGCAAAACAGGGTTTTTGGGAGTTCCGCGCGGAATGCAAAGCTGCGCTAGAAAACGTATCGCGGCGATCAAAAGAACGAAATGATAGCTCTGTGCTGTGTGAATCAAATGACACCTCGTTCGGTTGCGTAAGTGCGTTGGTTCAAGAGCTATGAAGCCTTGAAATTTTTTGTTTAAATCGTGATGCCGCAGATGCTGACTCCTCCAAAGCCCACGACAACGACGAACTTAGCTCTATCCATAGATTATAATATGCATGAGCGGATAGATATTAGCGTTGTGCATCCAAAGATAGCTCGGCTGGTTGTGTAAATGGTGTCGTTCGGGCTGTATGAAAGTCGAAGGAGGCCATTTTTGGCCAAGTTGACGGAAATTCCAGTCCACGGCAACATCAGGTTTAGGGTACACTTGTGGTTAAGAACAGTACAGTACCACTCATTTCGTAAGCATCTTTCATGTTATGTACTTCGAAGTACAGTACTGTACGTATTGTACCACATTCACTTGCTAACTAATGTCGACGTGGCGATTACTTGTGGGCTTGGGGAAAGCTGTATTGTACTGTAACGATCTTGACGAAGTCGCTCGCAGGTTGTATAGCTCATCGGTTGTGCCGACTCGTCCGCCCGCATCATGGTCCACCGCGGTGCGCCGCGCCGAACACACGTCACTGGCGTCGGTTCCACAAGTTCGTGGTCACGCGCTCGTGCCACACCCGTCAATGTCTACGACTGCCTCACTCGTCCTCTCGTAGACACTAGCACGCACGCCAACCACGTCCGTCGGTGTGGTCGTTGTGCGTGCTCGTGCCCTCGCGGTCACACCAGTTGATGCGCGCTGTCTCCTCGTTCGTCCCTCTTCCCTCGCCCTCGCGGCCGATTTCCGAGTGCCCGCCACCTTCTCTCGCTCGCCCACCGCTCGCAATACGCTCACACCCGCGCCTCGCTCTCTTCGCTCGCCGACAGCCTCCTCGGCCGGAAGCTCTCACCCTGATTCTCTTGCTCACACTCCGCACCCACGTCTCCTTGTGGCGTGCTTGCCACCGTCTACGCGTCACACGCAGACCATTACAATACTGTACTGTTCAGTAGTGTAACACTTGGTCTGTACTGTACACTACAGACTGTACTGTATTTGCGCACTGCCCTCGGACGGTCGCCGTCCGAGGCCGCCCGTGAACACAGGGCGGCATTAAAAAATGATTATCGGTGTCGAAGGATAAAGGAATTGGGCATAACGAGCGATACATGCAGAATATAAGCAGTATGAAATGGTAAATACCAGGAGAAGAGTTGTCGATGCGAGTGCAAAGCGCTGGGGCATACTTATCTGGGTAAGTGCGTCAGTTTTGCCCTGTTACACCGCAGAGGGAGTACTTTGTCGACTTAGACGAGCTTCTGTCTTCTCCTTGGCAAGGGATCCTCTTCGTTTTGTGTCTTCCGCGCTTTTTGGTCGCCAATGGCGCCTCGACTGTGCTGTCTGCAGTCACGTCCTCATCTAACACCAGCTCGATGTTTCGCGTCGACACATCGTTCGTGTGACCGTAGGTTTATACACGGTAGCAAGGGTTGAATAACTCGAACAGCATATCAGGCTTCTCCAGAGCTCGAAGCCAAGTGCTGGTGCCAAGGTTCGAGCGGCTGTAGCGTGAGGGGCTGGTGGCGTAGCTGGAGCAAGCGTGATGATCAGTGTGCAGGGCGGCGTTGATGAAAGGGAGGAAATGGAAGACTGGCATCGATGGGGCCCATGCAATTGCTATCAGACCTATAAAAGCCGCTCACAGTTATGAAAAGGCATCAGATACAAGTGCGATTGTGCTTTGGATCGGATGCGCATTTCAAACGCTCGTACTACCTGACATCCAATTTAGAACGATGGAAAAAGGCAGTCAAACTATCTCATTTGGAACATCGGCGACATTTGGAACATCGGCGACATTTGGAACATCGGCGAGTATATACATTGGGATTGAAACCGTTGGATCAAACCAATCCGTTTTTGTCGAGTCTATTGTAAACTTACTCCTGTCAAGCACGCCAGATTTTGTCGCATTTATTATGCCATTTTTACATTCAATTTTGCAAACAACGCCATTTTTTTGTCACAAAAGTATTTTTATTGTGAATAAGTCGCTCGCCATGCCATGTTTTGTTATTTTCCCGTGTTAAGCCTATAGCTCTAAATTTACAGTGGTAGTATTTTCAACGATCATACAAAAACCAAGCAAAGACAAACCCAGTGTTCAACAAGTCCGAGAGTATTGTTGTGTTAACATCCATATCAAGTTTAAGAGTTTATTGTCAAAAGAATTATAGACAGTAATGAACCATGCTCCTCAGGATATTATATAGTACAGTAATCTGCGCTAATATGCAACGCCTGATATATATTGAATATTCAGGTAATATTGGGTAGATGCGACGAACAGTATATATTGTTGAAGAACTGATATAGCTCAGATGAAAAGAAAAATAAAATCCACCGATAGCAGAAACACTCATACACATGACATTTGATATTATTCCCTTGTTCACAGTAAAGAGGTGAACAAAACATAAAATATACACTCTTCAGCACAGTCGATGCAACCGATATGGAAAAAAAACAACTAAATAGCTAGAGTATAACAGGGTTGCACGCAGCGTACCGGGTACGCTGTCCGGTACAGCACAGCGCTGTACCGTTGAATGTAGTGTTCGCACACTACGTTCGGTCAGGTCCCTGACAGGATTAGTGTACGCCACACTAGTCCTTGTTTTAACGCGGACAGTCACCC
>JAADYG010000942.1:0-11328 GCA_023338115.1 Phytopythium boreale | reverse complement strand
CTGTTGTGGATGGTGGGTTACATCACAGACGACACTGTCAGAGGCGGAGAGAGAGAGAGACGGTGACGCGTTGATGGTGACGAAGACGGTGCAGACCTCGTAGCAGCTCGTGTTGCCCAAGATCGACGCCGACTCGAACGGCTTTCAAATAGAGTAGTGAGTGCGAATGCATCTGGTGATTACCCCAAGGAATTTGGCTCGCGCTGGCCATCAGACCACTTGGGCAGCGAGATCGTCATGAAGCCTTGGAATTAATTTTCTTCGTCCGACGACGAGATCTCCTCGAAATCGAAAACGTCGGTCCACATGCGTCACGAGTGGTTCCACGAGTGAAAGTACACTCGACGGCGAACGCGTTCAGCTGCAAAGTCGAAGATGCGCGTCATGATATGGGGCTCCACCGGGAAATGGACCAACACGGATGACACCGTAGCCGACTCGCCCTTGACTCGTTTCAACTCCCGCTCGTGGTGACGTCGGCTGGCATCGAACACGCTCACAAATGTCAGTCGGCACGCAAGAGGCAACGGGCCTCGAGCGATGGGAAGCTGTTCGTTGTGATGGTGCTTCATGCTTGCCGCATTCCTCTCGTACACCCCAGCTGGAGCCGTTATCTCCAGGTTCTCAAGAGTGCGATTGGTCCGCAGCATCGACTGGACGGCCTCCAGATCCACCTCTTGGTCACGCCGGTACCGGCATCGTGAACGACATGCGTTTGAGCGTGCGAGCGAGCAGGATAGTCTCATCGGACAGCTCGTTCGCGATCGCGGTCAGGTTGTCGAAGCTGCAGTCGACCTCCGTGAGTCGCGTCTCGCTGCTACGATACGCTCGAAAAAATGCGGAGGTGTCGACGCGAGCTCCAATGATGATGAGCGTCTCCAAATTGGGACAGAACGGCAAGATCTGAGCGATATCCACGTGGATACTGGGGGCCATGTTGAGCCGAAGACGCGTCCACGACGGTCTAACCAGCTCCAGAAAACGCGGAAGGCCCTCCGCCACGTCTTCCCTTCTCTCTCTAAAGTTGAGTTCGAGGCAGGTGATACCTCCACTCGGTGCTTGCGCGAGGTCGTCGTCGCCATCTTCTAGCGTAACCAGCCCATGACACGCTACGATGCAGACCCCGTACCCAGGAACAAGCGCTCGGACAACCGAGTCGTCACCACTTTTGCTTCCTCCAGCTAGCACGTGTACGCCGACAACATCTGACTGAAGCGTGCACATTATGGGCGAGAACTCCTCAAGTCGATGCACCCTCAGAAGAGCGACTGTCGTTCCTCGCTTCAGCATCGCGCGGGTGGCTTGGGCAGCAACAGCTATTTCAACGTCACCAATACAGAGTTGTTGTTCTCCGTAGAGGTAGGTGACTGGGTCATCGGCTGAGAGCACCGCCGCAACCACTTCCGCGCCTTCTCGATCTAACATGACGCCATCCAGCTTGAGGCTTGAGATCGAAGAGCGAGCGCGGGCATGCTTCGAGATGAGCGCGTACGCGACGTATCCCCAGAGCTCCGGTACGACGCCTTCGGCGCCTTCAGATACACCGATTGAGAGCGTCAGCGCGTCGACGGTGCACATCTCGGCCAAGGCAAAGCAGACCCAACCCATTGGCACCGGATAGTCCAAACCGGCTACGGTGATCGATAGAGTTGAGACTCTGTGCTGTAGCCTGCGGTCGTCGCCTTGCAGCGCCGCCAATAGCTCGCCATAGGCTTGCGCTTCGTCGCCAGACCTAAAACACCCCGCGAACATCTGAGCCAAGTCAGCGGCGGCCCGTCGGCACAACGCGTCAGACTTCTGATCAGCTCCGCTTCGCTCGGTGTCAACATCCAAGTGCGAAACTCCAACTCGACGGGCGCCAGTACGAAGGTCCAGTCGAGCGAACACGCCGTCTCCGCTTCGGTTGACGTATTCACCGAGAAGCGCCACCCGCCGTGCCAGGACTTGAGGGCTGTGAGCATGCTGAAGGCGCGCTTGATGCGGTCGTGATGGTTGTCTTCATCGCCGTCACTCGTGCTAAGGACGACATCGATGGGACTTCCAGCGGCGACAAGCGATGGCCAGCCTCGTGAGTGATTCGAGTCGCGGCCGCCGTGAACTCCGTGCTAGGTGCGTCAAGATCGGAGAAGAAGGGAGCCAGCAAGGCGTCCACCCAGTCTGGTCGAGGCCGTTGCTTGCGCCGGCAGGACCCCTCGCTGATTTCTATCACGAACCGCGCCTCGCAGAGGCTGTCCGCTTCCGCGCACTCTACGTCGGTGTCTACCTCCAGCGCGCAGTATTCGGCCAGCACAGATGTCCACGCCTCGCAGTCAACCCGCGCGAGCATGGCGAGCAACAGGAGCGCTTCCCGGATTGCTCACAGCGGCTGCGGCACCGCTGGCCCAAGGTGCTCTTTGGCGGTTGGAAGTCGCACGTTGAGGCCCGCGTAGGTGACCATCGGCACGCGCGCGCTCGAGCGTGTGCAGAACGAGAGCCGGCGGTGTAGGGGCGCGCACATCAGGCGCATGAAGCCCCAGCGATCGTCCATGGTGCTCGCTCTCCTCACTTCGCGGCCGCAATCTTTCCTTTTCGTCTGCATCCCTTTTCAGAGCACAATTACTGAAATTCTACATAAACATAAATCAATTGATTTAAGTTGTTTTGAGATTACATAAACAATAGTTCAATAATTGTAGTTGCTGGCACTCTCGTTCACTTCAAGCGACACCGCATCACTACGGGTGTACCACCGAACGAGTGTCTGCGTGCCTTCACTGCCGTTCGCTCGAACTCCGGAGAGCTCTTGTGGCGCACGTGACTGCCTCGTGGCGAGCAGTCGGTTCGATAAATGCGATATTAGTTCCAATAGATGGTGGTGGTGGAGAGCGCTAAGAGACTAGGAAGCTGCTGCTGCAGCGAGCGTGCGCGCTCACGTGAAGAACGTGAGCGACGTGTCGTAGTTGACCGAGAACTCGTCCAGCAGGTGCAGGTACGCCGCGTACTGGCGCATCCACTCGCCGGCGACGCGGTCGCGCACGTCGCCGCGGAACAGCGCGAGGAAGCTGCGCACGTCCTTGTCCTTCATGTTGGCCTTCATCCACCCGAGCAGCTTGGCCACGACCACGCCGCCGTTCGCGTCGTCCTCGTTCATCTCGCTGAACAGCGCCGTGATCGCCGCGTACTCCTTGGGCTCCGTCAGCGTCTGCGAGATGACGTCCTTGACGGCGATCACCTCGTCCTTCAGGATGGTCTCGAGCTCCGCGAATGCGCTCATGATCGAGTCGCCAAAGTCCCGGCGGTCGTCATCAATCTTGGCCAGCGCAGCGGCCAGCGCCTCGTCGAACGCGTCGTACAGCGTCGTTACCTTGTACCCAACGCCCGCGATGAGCGTGCGCTCTTCAAGCAGGTACTCCTTCAGCCCGCTGACGTGTCGGACGTGCTGGTCAAAGAGCTGCAGCCATTTACCGAGCGCCGCGAGACCTTGCGGCGACACGCTCATGAGCTCGTCCTTCTCCACGAACGCGCGCACGCGGTTCATGTCCTCGTAGATGGGCTGGTTCAGTAGGCAGAAGCCCAGCTCCGTCCAGTCCACGGCCAGCTCCGCCTGGCCCCATGGCTCGCGCAGTCGCGGCTTGCTGTCCATCCGCTCGGGCGTGTCTTCGTCCGACAGTTTGTTGTTTGCGGCGTCCTCGTCCTCCTCGTCAGTCGACTGGCTGCGCGAGAAGAGGCCCAGCACGGACCGCACAAACACCGACGAGCGCTTCCGCTTCTGGTTACTGCCGTGCGCAGAGCTGCTCTCGTTGTGGCGCTTGAGCCACGCGATTGTGTCGGCGATGCCGCGGTGCTTGTCGCCTGCGTGCTTCCCGCCCTCGTCCATTTTATGGTCGAGCTCCTCGAGCTCGGCGAGCTGCTGCCGCACCTCCTCGCGGGTCAGTTTCTGCAGCGGTTTCTTCTTGGCCAGCGTCTTGCGGTCGCCGCCGAACGCCTCCAGGTCCGCCCAGGCCATGGGGTCGCCCTCCGAGTCGCTGCTGCTGTCCCTGTCGCTCTCGCTCTCGCCGTGGAAGCGCGCCGTTTCGCGCGGGTGCGTTCCCAAAATACGATAGCTCTTGCGAGCGTTATCGCTCGCCTGCGCGTTCCCGTCCACCTCTGCCGCCGCCAGCGACAAGGAGGCCGTCGACACCTCCAGCGGCGCGTCGTCGCCGCCGTCCAGAGTGCCGTCAGCAGCGCGCCCGAGCGCTGGGACTTCCTCACGCACCGATCCCGCCATTACAGTCTGAGTTCGTTCGCGACTTGTCTTTAGCTCCTGGAATTCTCGATTGTGGCGGTTGAGGTGGGGCTCTTTTTGTCCCCAGGTCTGCCTCGAGTGGCTTTCTGCGCTGGGTGAGCGATCTTCGATGGTTTATTTCAGCCAATGAGAGGGGTTAGAATGAATTTTAACCAATGGAAGCAGCACAGATAAAGTGGAGATGGGCGCGGGGATTGGTGGAAAAACGCCGCCGCGTGACAAGCGGACGTTGAAGTTTTCAGGATGCCGCGTTTTGACCAATCAGCGACCGGAAAAGTGGAGGTACGCGCGGCTTGGACCAACTTTTGGCGGTCTCTTCTTCGCAGTTCCAGGAGCAACCCATCGTCCAGCATTCATTTCGTAAATGCGCGTGTCTCTTTCTCCAACGGGAAGGAGAAAAGCCCTGGATTCGCTCGCTAATAGATGGGACCATCGCTGATGTTACTGTGTACTGGAGTGTCTGTGGCAAGTACATTGGACGGCGGGCGAACGCGCTGGCATGTTCTCGAGTCCATCCAGAGAGGGCGTTTCTATGGGGAAATGCCGGGAAGAGAAGCGGGGCAAAACCGCCTCTGTCCAGGCAGCAGCCGACCAGTGTCGAGATTACGATCCGCATCATCCCACGCGCTGCGTCGAGACAGCGAAACAGCGGAGGGCGCAGGTGAGAGCCGAGCCTAATTGTAGATGCGGGGCGAAGCGGCACAGAACCGCCAACAGCCGTGAGTAATCAGGCATCCATCGTGGGTCGGTCGGCGCACCACCAAGACGAATGAACGGCCGTGCTGGGGGGGAAACTTTATTGCAGTTATTGATGTCACAAATAGAGTAAATCTAAAAATAGTTTTATCTCGAGGAAGAAACACGAAACGCACTATGTTGCTGCACCAGGTGGCCGTATACATCCAACGCCCATGGTTCTTTCGTGACCTTGAGTAAAACCTCTCACTTTCATGAAAAACCTCGCGCGACAGGCGCCCCCCAAGCACTCGACGGCGACGCGTGAACCCGAGAAGGAACAAGGCGAAGCGACCGGCGGCGGCGGCGGCGGATAGGAAGAAGGCGGCGCGCTTAAAGAAGGCAAGGGG
Organism: Phytopythium boreale; assembly: GCA_023338115.1. Classification (NCBI taxonomy): domain Eukaryota; phylum Oomycota; class Peronosporomycetes; order Pythiales; family Pythiaceae; genus Phytopythium; species Phytopythium boreale. The sequence goes on along the minus strand of JAADYG010000942.1, from coordinate 5,979 downwards.
GATAAGGAGAACGGGCGGCGACCAGCAGGGAAGAGGGCACGCGACGCTTCACTACCAGAGATAGCAGTAATTGCGACGGCGACAGGAAGCAGGATGGCGGAGGAGGACGGCAAGCTCAAGGTGGGCCTGGGCGCGCGCGGCGGGTTCGACGAGGACCTGTACGGCGGCGGCGACCAGTTCGCGGGCTACAGCGCGACAATCCGCGACGAGGAGGACGACGATGCGGGCAACCACAACGACGAGGAGCAGGAGCTGGCCGCGCTGCGTCGCGCGCGGGGCGGGGGCCCCAAGGCCGCGGACGGGGTGAACGACGGGCTGATCGACGAGTCGTACGACCCATTCGCGGCCGCGCGCGAGGCGAACGGGTCGGGGCTGGTCAACACGCGCATCGCGGACCGCGACAACGACTACCGCAAGCGCCGATTCGACCGCATGCTGTCGCCCGAGCGCGGCGACGCGTTCGACGGCAAGACGCCGCAGCGCTCGTACAAGGACATTATGCAAACGCAGCAGCTGGACGCCGAGCGCGCGGAGGTGATCCGCAAGATCCAGCAGAAGCGGGAGGAGGAGGAAGCCGAGCAGCAGAAGCTCAAGGAGCAGCAGGGCGAAGCGACACAGGAACCGGCGGCGGACGCGACGTCCAAGCGCAAGCGTAAGCGCATGCGTTGGGATGACGACGGTGCGGCGGGCAGTTCCACTGAGGAGAAGACGGACGGCGAATCCGAGTGGGACACGGAGAGCGAGCGGTCGAGCGCCAAGGCTGCCGCTTCGGTCGCTGCGACGCCCACGCGCACGTCTTCGCGGTGGGACGCAACGCCTGTGTCTTCATCTGCCGTGGCAGCCACTCCGGTTGGTGGCTCTGGCAGGAAGAACCGGTGGGATGAGACCCCCGTGAGTGGAGCAGCGGTGGGCAGGTCAAAGTGGGATGCAACGCCGACTGCGCTTGGCGGAGCTGCTACGCCTGCGCCAGGAGGCAAGCGATCGCGTTGGGATGAGACTCCTGTCGCTGGAAACGACGCGATGACGCCGCGCAAGTCTGTTCAGATGACGCCGGGCGGCTCCATCGCTGCCGATATCATGAGCGGCGCACTGACGCCGGAGATGGCGCAGCGCATGCGGTGGGAGCGAGAGATTGAAGAGCGCAATCGTCCGCTTTCGGACGAAGAGCTCGATGCCATGTTCCCTGCAACTGGCTACAAGATCTTGGATCCCCCGGCGTCGTATGTGCCGATTCGGACGCCGTCTCGCAAGTTGCTGGCCACACCGACGCCCATGGGCCAAACGCCAGGATTCTCGATGCAAGCTACGCCTGCGCGCGAGGACTACGGCGTGTCAGCGGCGACGCCATCGGGCGACGGCTCGATCCCGTTCATCAAGCCGGAGGACTATCAGTACTTTGGCAAGCTGATGGACGAGGTCGATGAAGAGGGTCTCGACCCTGAGATAGCTAAGGAGCGCAAGATCATGCGGTTGCTGCTCAAGATCAAGAACGGATCTCCGCCGCAGCGCAAGACGGCGCTCCGGCAGATGACGGACAAGGCGCGCGATTTTGGCGCTGGCCCGCTGTTCAACCAGATCTTGCCGCTTCTCATGTCGCCGACGCTGGAGGACCAGGAACGGCACTTGCTCGTCAAGGTCATCGACCGCGTACTGTACAAGCTGGACGACCTGGTGCGTCCTTATGTGCACAAGATTCTGGTGGTGATTGAGCCGCTGCTGATTGACGAGGACTACTATGCCCGCGTTGAAGGTCGTGAGATCATCTCGAACTTGGCGAAGGCCGCGGGTCTTGCGACCATGATCTCGACGATGCGTCCGGACATCGACATTGACGACGAATATGTGCGTAACACCACGGCTCGCGCTTTTGCTGTGGTCGCATCAGCGTTGGGTATCCCGGCTCTACTGCCGTTCCTGAAGGCCGTTTGCCAGTCGCGCAAGTCGTGGCAGGCGCGACACACGGGCATCAAGATTGTGCAGCAGATTGCGATCCTCATGGGTTGCGCCGTACTTCCTCACTTGAAGCACTTGGTCGAGATTATTGAGCATGGGCTCGAGGATGAACAGAAAGTGCGAACGATCACGGCGCTCGCCCTCGCGGCGCTTGCAGAGTCGGCGCACCCGTACGGCATTGAGTCGTTTGATTCGGTGCTTCGCCCGCTGTGGAGGGGAACCCGCAAGCACCGCGGTAAGGGACTGGCTGCGTTCCTGAAGGCCATCGGCTTCATCATTCCGTTGATGGACGCCCACTACGCCAACTACTACACGCGCGAAGTGATGATCATTTTGATCCGCGAGTTCCAGTCCCCCGACGAGGAGATGAAGAAGATTGTGCTGAAGGTGGTGAAGCAGTGTGTGTCGACTGACGGCGTCGAGGCGGTATACGTCAAGGAGAGCATCCTGCCGGAGTTCTTCCGCCATTTTTGGGTACGACGCATGGCGCTGGACCGCCGCAACTACCGTCAGCTTGTGGAGACGACTGTCGAACTGGCCAACAATGTAGGCGCGAGCGAGATCATCTCCCGGATCGTGGATGATCTTAAGGACGAGAGCGAGCCGTACCGGCGAATGGTTATGGAGGCCATCCAGAAGATCATCTCCAACCTGGGCGCGACCGACGTTGGTCCCGATCTCGAAGAGAAGCTCATTGACGGTATCCTGTACGCTTTCCAGGAGCAGACGTCGGACGACACGTCGGTGATGCTCAACGGCTTTGGCATTGTCGTGAACGCGCTGGGCATTCGTGCCAAGAACTACCTCCCGCAGATTTGCGGTACGATCAAGTGGCGCCTGAACAACAAGCCGGCCAAGGTGCGCATGCAAGCTGCCGACCTCATCAACCGCATCGCAGTCGTCATGAAGACGTGCGACCAGGAGCAGCTCATGGGCCACATGGGCGTTGTCCTCTACGAGTACCTGGGTGAGGAGTACCCGGAGGTGCTGGGCAGTATCCTCGGCGCACTCAAAGCGATCGTGAACGTGATCGGTATGAACAAGATGACGCCGCCGATCAAGGATCTGCTGCCGCGTCTGACGCCGATTCTCAAGAACCGCCACGAAAAGGTGCAGGAGAACTGCATTGACCTGGTTGGGCGTATCGCCGATCGCGGCGCGGATCTCGTGTCGGCGCGAGAGTGGATGCGCATTTGCTTCGAGCTGCTGGACATGCTAAAGGCACACAAGAAGGGCATCCGCCGCGCGGCCGTCAACACGTTTGGCTACATTGCCAAGGCGATCGGCCCGCAGGACGTGCTGCACACGCTGCTGAACAACCTGAAGGTGCAGGAGCGTCAGAACCGAGTTTGCACGACGGTCGCGATTGCTATTGTCGCTGAGACGTGCTCGCCCTTCACGGTCGTGCCAGCGCTCATGAACGAGTACCGCGTGCCGGAGCTGAATGTGCAGAACGGTGTGCTCAAGGCGTTCTCGTTCATGTTCGAGTACATTGGCGAGATGGGCAAGGACTACATTTACGCGGTCACGCCGCTCCTGCAGGACGCGCTCATGGACCGCGACCTCGTGCACCGTCAGACGGCCTGCGCGACGGTCAAGCACCTGGCGCTGGGCGTCGTGGGTCTCGGCTGCGAGGACGCGCTCGTGCACTTGCTCAACTACGTGTGGCCCAACATCTTTGAGACGTCGCCGCACGTGATCAACGCCGTGTTCGAGGCCATCGAGGGCTGCCGCGTGGCGCTCGGCCCGCACGTGGTGCTCCAGTACGTGCTGCAGGGCCTGTTCCACCCCGCGCGCCGCGTGCGCGAGGTCTACTGGAAGATGTACAACTCGCTCTACATGTACGCGCAGGACGCGCTCACGCCCGCGTACCCGGCGATCGAGGATGACGGCATCAACACGTACAACCGCACGTACCTCGAGCTGGTGCTGTGAGGTGGCCACGGACACGGGGAGAGGCGCGAGCGACCGTAGGCGTGCTGATGGCTGGTGGGTGGGACAAGAACTTTCAATAGCACACGCAAGGTGTTGGATGGATTTTCGCCGTCATGTTGGGCGCGTTTTCGATTTAAAATTTCTCGGTAGACCGTCAAAAGCGTCCAATGTTTCGTGAATTGTTTTGTTACGCTGCTTGACCAGTGAGACTGTGAAAGCGTCACATATGCGGCGACATGGAACGTATCGTGAATTTTTCACGTCACAATTCGCTACGCAGCCTTTTTGACGTGGGACCCGGCGCGGAGTCATCGCACGCCCGACCTGCACGCGTGTCTCGGCCGCCACTCCGCCCCCTTTTGTGCGAGGCTCGGTAAGCAAATGTGCTTGCGCGGGCGCTTCTACATTTTCTAGAAGACTCACGACAAGCGCGCAGACTGCACAAAGTGTTGCTGCTTGCATTTGGGCGCGGCGTTGGACCAACCAGCACCTTTTCGCGGGTGAACGCCGAACACGGCCTGGCAGCTCGACGACGCTCGTACGCTCGCTCGTTCTGCTCTGCGTCCTGGTCGCCGCCACCAGTGGCGGGGAGTTCGTGGGACTATAGGCGCTCGGAATCGCGGCCACGTCGACGCGGTTAGCATATTCGTGCGATTGAGTGAGTGCTCGCTCTCGCTGCTACCATTGTGACCGACCGCGCCGGTGGGTTACAACGCGTTTCGAGCAACTACGCTCGCTTGTAGTCCCCAAACTTCCTCTCACCCCCGAGCGCCTTCTCACTTCGCCACCACCTCCGCCTGTGACGGCCAATGATTTGGGCGCCGATCTGCGCGGTCGTGTGCTCGGCGTCGGCCGCAGGCTCGTTCCTGGCGGCGTTCAAGCTGTACAGAGACTCGCCCGTGCGGTCCTCGAGCGTCTACTGGCTGCTCACCATGTTCTTCGTCTCCTTCTGCGCGCTGGCGGCCACGCGCGCGTCGTACTACGTCTGGCTCGCGACGGTCTTGCCCCGCGTGCCGGGTGGGAAGCCGGCGCAGAACCAGCTCGACAAGATGGGCATCCACGCGATCGTGCGGCTCCGAGACGAGCAGACCTGGGCGATCACGCTCGTGGTGGTCGTCGGCGACACGGCGCTGTTCGGCGTCTTCTTGTGGCTCTTCCAGCTGACGTATCAGCTCTCGGGCCTGCTCTCCCAAGGGATGGACCAGGGCGAGGACCGCGAGCGCGTCAAGATCCGGCGCATCGCCGTCGTGAGCTTCCTGGCCGTCGCAGCGATGTTCGCGGTTGAGCTCTCCACGGGGCTGCGATTCGGAGCGTACGCGCACGCGACGCACAACTTCCTGCTCGCCGTCTACGTGCTGCAGATCGCTACGGTCGTCTACATGGTCGTCGTCGTCGTGTGCATCAAGATTAAGGGCCGCGACCTCGACGCCGTCGACGGCGAGCGCGTCGTGGCGCCCATCTACCGCCGCCTCGAGGGGATCCTGTACGTATCGCGCGGTATTTGCTTGCCTAGGGGTGAATAGCAGGCTCACGTTGTGTTCGTGCTGTTCGCCACCACCGACACGCGTCCAGACTAACGTTCGCGGTGCTGACGTCGCAGTTCCACATCACATCGCTGACGCTCTTCTTCGGCCACAAGCGCAACTTCACGGCCGTGACGTGGATGGGCGTGAGCACGGTGATCAACAACTCTTCGGGCATCGTGCTCTCGTTCGTGATCGGCTGCAGCCAGCCGTGCGTGCTACGCAGCTGCCGGTGCCTACTGCTTTCGCCGAAGGGCTTGGACGCGCACCTACTGCGGAACACGCCGTCGCAATACTGGTGGGACGAAATGCAATCGACACCAAGAGAGGGACCGCGAAGAGGCAGCGCAGCCTTCGCTCCGTCCGTGACGGTGCTGCCGCCTCCGCGTCCACTGGCCGAGGTAGAGCGCCCAGTCTTCGTCTGCACGGACATCGAGTCCTCCAGCGCGCTCTGGGGGATCGACGGAGGCCGCGTCATGCAGGAAGCGACCGAGCTGCACGACGCGATCATGCGGTCGGTGCTCGCCAAGCTCGGCGGGTACGAGATAGCAACTGCGGGCGACGCGTT
>JAADYG010000941.1:0-11346 GCA_023338115.1 Phytopythium boreale | reverse complement strand
GTGCGGACGAAGGTTACGACTCGCAGACTCATTTTTACCTTCTGGGAACGGCGGCTGGCGAAAAATCAATTGCCCAATAAGAAAACGGTTAGGTTTTATAAAAACCTCAACCCCACATTCTTTATCGAGTCCAGAGAAGTAGAACATTATAATACTGCGATGATCTCGTCAGATGATTGCGGCTGCAACTGGTGTCACCGTCAAGGTGTGCACTGCAACATCAAGCAGATCGACCGCTCGGGGTAAAGCGTACACATACGAATGAATTATCGTTTCGGGTCAATAGCTACTACCAACAGGGTGGAGGCAGCTTAGCTGGTCGGTGCCTGGCCTTCGGCCCCCGTCATGGGCATGCTCGACATGGGCATGGAGCCCATCATTGCCTGTTGCTGTTGCTGCTGCTGCTGCTGCTGCTGCGCGGCAGGACTCAGCCGCTGCTGTTGCTGCTGGGTCGGCATGCCCATCGACATGCCCATGTTGGCTTGCTGCATGCCCTGCGCCCCCGGGCTCAGGCGCTGCTGCGCCTGCGGCGGCGGCATCATCCCGTACCCCTGCGGCCCGACGGTGAAACCCATTTGCTGCGCTCTCATGGCCGCACCCTGAGGGTCGGAATACCCCGTGGGCATTCCGCCGCCCATCCGCATTGGGTGCATCTGCTGCATGCCTCCCGGCGCGCCGTAGCCCATGCTGCCGTCCATGTACCGCTGTTGCTGCATGCCCATCTGTCCGTACGGCCCCATCGCGCCCATCGAGTTCAGCCGCGCCTGGTACTGCGCTTGTGCGAGCGCTTGGGCTTGGGCTTGAGCCTGGGCTTGAGCCTGAGCCTGGGCCTGGAGCTGCGCCTGCGAGTAGCGCGCCTGCATCTGCGCCTGCTGCATCTGCGCGATCGACGCCGGCATCTGGCTCATGGCCATGCTCGCGCGCGCGTACTGCGCAGCCTGCATCTGCGCCTGGGACGCGTACATTTGTTGTTGCTGCTGCTGCTGCTGCGGAGGCGGCGCGCGCGGCGTCTCGGACGAGTCGTCGGCCCACTTGGCCAGCGTCATGAGGTTCTTGTTGAGCAGCTTGCGCTTCTTGTCCAGCTTCTCCGTGAACTCGCCCAGCTGCGCCGTGCCCTTGCCGTGCTTGATCTGGTTGTTTAGCTCGATGATCTCCACGATCAGCTTCGAGTTCTCGTCCAGCATGGCCTGCGGACACGGAGGGCGCCGTCACGTAAGGGCAACAAACTCGGAAAGAACGCGCTTTGGCATCGACTACGCACCTGGATCTGCTCAGTCGAGATCTCCTTCGGCTGCTCCGCCTCTGCGGCCGCCGGCGCCTGGTACCCGCGCGCTCCACCCGCATAACCGCCCGCCGCCACCGGCATGGACATGTTGACCGCCGGCGCGTTCATCTTCACGGCAACTATCTAACCTGGTTCTGCTGCAGTGTCGCCCAATATTGCGTGCGGGGTTTTCGCGGCAAGGAGTGCGGAGTTCGTACTATTTTCTCTCATTAAAGTACGAAAAGTGGGTTTTCCAACACGACGCCATCTGATTCGCCAATAATGTGTATAACCCGGTCTTTGATTGGGTATTAATCCGGTTATTGGCGCTCCGACATGAGGGCCACTGGTCCGAGCGGCTACAGTAACGCAGAGCGACCGAAGGAGTGAAAGGATGGAGCGGTTCCTGCGCATGACTGCGGCCGAGGCCGGGGCGGCGCTCAAGCCCTCGCTCGTGGACGGCAAGTGGAAGCGGCCGCTGCTCTCGGGCCGCAAGGCCGCGCTGGTGAAGAAGCAGGCGGCGCGCAACGGGATGCTGGGCCAGTGGGTGCCCGGCGAGGGCGGCTGGCTCGAGGCCTGGGACCGCCCGCAGAAGCACCACGTCATGCGCCCGCCCAAGGGCCACCTCAACCAGCGCAACGAGTTCGACCGGCACGTAGTCTATTGCTGTGTCTGTGCTGTATTGGCTCGTGGGAGGGGAGGGCCGACGGGGTCGCTGATGATCGGTGTTGTATTGTGTTGTGTGATGGACAGCGTCAAGAAGGTGCAGGCGGCGCTGGAGGCCATGCCGGCCAAGATCGCGGAGCACAAGAAGGCGGTCAAGGCGGCCAAGCCCCTCAAGGGCCTGGACAAGTGGCTGAACGAGAGCGACCCGTACTAGATGCGCTCCCAGCGAGCGAGCGGAGGCGCCTCCCTGGCGAGACCACCGAGAAAACACCGGCAGCGAGCGCAACAGAGCGGAGGAACGAGGGGAGAGAGTTGGAATATAGGCTGCCCTGCTCATGTTTGCCTCTCACTGAGTCGCCGTTTCGAGACTTACCCCTGATCCAATCGTAAATAGAGCGTCGTCGTGAAAATGATCAACAGTCGCGCAGCCCGTTGGGAGCTGCGGCGCGCACCAATTGCCAACTCCAAGGGGCGCGTCAACGACAGACGGCCAGTCGTCGACTGCTGCTGCGCGCGATGATGTGGGGCAAAGCAAAGGAGCGGAAGAACTGCGCTGTCCTGCCGGACGATGAGGGCAGCTACCGCGACGCAGCCAAGTATGCGTCTCACAGCAGGAGGCCCTCGGCGTCCGCTGGGATCCGCTGGAGCTCTCCGCGCACGTGGATCTGGTGCGTTAGCGGAGCTCATTACTAGTGCTCCCAACTGAGTTTTCAAGCTAGCAGCGTATCGCCGTGTGTCTGTTTTGCGGCGTCAGGCTGCTGCTGGTCGCCAACCTGTTTGTAGTGCTGATGTTCATTTTCCTCAGCGCGAACTACTTCCCAGAGGCCGACACGCCAGCGGTGCTCCTCCACCACCCACCGCTGAACCACGAGCCGCTGATAACGAAGCACAGCGCAACAAGTCTCCGCCCAGCACCAGAGTCGCCTCGCTTGGGTCGGGAGACTCGCCAGGATGAGAGGCTTGGCGGTGATCAGTACCAAGAGCAATTGACTTCGACACCGATGGAGCAAGACGCGGGGCTTACTAGCGCTGTCAAGGCGGCTGAACCTGAGCTTGCCGTTGAGGGCGACCAAAGGGGAACCGTGGTCCGAGAGAGCACCGAACTTCCAGTCGACACCAACGGCATTTACGAAGAGGCAACAACGACAGAGCAGGATGTAAGGACAGATGACGGTCCCAAGGAAGAAGATGGAGCAGAACCAGGGGAAGAACGCGACCCGGAGGCGACAGAGGGCCAGAAGCTGCCGTCCCACATCGCTGGCATGCTTGCTCGCGTGAAAGCGACGGAGGAGGCGGCAAAGGGTGAGCAAAAGAGCAGCGAGGCCACGTTGGATGGTGAATTAGTGCCTCGTACTGTCGATGATGTCGACACGGAGCGTGGACGCTCCTTCCGCTCGCGGTCGGAAGAGGACGGCCAGGAGACTGCGCAAGCAGGTAATTAGGCTCTGGCTGCTGGGTATCTCTGCTGCATCATTCCCACTCCATGACGAAACTGTTTGCTGTGGAATAGCGCTGCACCAAGCCCTGTTCGTGTGGCTGAAAGCTGACGAGGGGGTCGAGGTGGTCGATCGCGAGGCGTGCGTGCAGTCACAGAACCCAGACGCGTGTGAGCTGACCAGGTGCCGTGATCTCTCGGGTGTTCTTTGATGTAGAACGCGCCACTAACGTGATTTAAACGCTTGGTTTGTTCCAGCTGGACGAACCAGATCCGCTCCACGAACGCGCTGGTGCCGACCGCGTTCAAACCGGCGTCCTCACTCCGTCCCGTCTGGGTTCCGAAGACGAGCGCTGACGGCTCCGAGCTCCCCGCCGTCGCGTTTTCATGTCCGCTCAAGGCCAAACACGCCAGCTTCCCCGAGTCCATGACGCTTTTCTTCGTGCTCTCGCCGACGGACATTGAGGTAACGAGTTGGGCACTGATGAATACGCCGTGTCATGACCACACAACCTCATACGACTCTGCTTCCCCGCTACCTGTTGACTGTTTGCGTAGGAAGGGGACTCGTACGCCGGCCAGAAGTTCTTTGGCAGCTCTCCGTACGGCCAGTTCGCTCTCCACGGCGGGAAGCCCGCGTTCTTCGGTAGCACTGGGCTCATCGAGAGCGATGAGACCCTACAGCCGTCGCGTTCGTCCATCCTCGCCTACCGGCTGCAGCGCCATTCCGTCGAGATCAAGGCCCAAGGCCGAGCGTGGACGCCGCTGCCGAGCAAGCCTCGCTTGATCCGCTTGTCTCAGAACGCCGAGATCAGCCTGGGGAACACCAAGCCCGTGTGCGATACGAACGCCTTTCGAGGCCACATCTCCGAGGTCATGCTGTACAGCGTCGCGCTCGACGATGAGCGGGTCGAGGCGGTCGAGAAGTATCTGCAATCGAGATATGCCGTTACGGTCGACGGCAGCGAGCGCACCGAACAGGAACTAGACCAGCCTGCGGGCCAGGGCGATGAGCACGCTCGTGCGGATGCAGAGCGCTGGCCTGACGCGACTGCAGCAACTACGGAGACGGGCGGTGATACGTTAGCCACTGGTCAAGAAGTGGAAACCGAGCCGCCGCAGCAAGAGCATCCAGCACAGGAGGTCAACACCGAGGAGGGCCAAGATCGACTAGAATCTCTCGACGACTACGACCCTGAGCTCGTGTTCGAGTGGGTGCCCTCGCAGGACCTGCTGGGTGCCAAGGGCCTGTCGCCTGCGGTCGCCAAGCAGTGGACGAGCGCCGTGCGCGAGAAGATCGAGATGATCCAGACCTTCCAGCTGGGCGGCGAGGTGCTGCGCGACTTCATCCACGAGCAGAAGGAGGAGCTCCTCCGGCTGCACGACGACTTGTTCGGGTACAGTTCGCATGAATGACTCCGCATTGAACGATGAATACCACTTGCGTTCACTTGCTCGGCTGGATGTCGTCTCCGTACGGTGGATGAAGCTCGGGTCGCTTGGCTTCCGAGTCGTTACTTGTTGTTAGACAGCTTGCCATTGCCTCACAGAGCTCAACGCATGAATACCTGGGGCTGGTCGCCGAAAGCGACGAGCCCATTGCGGTGTTCGCTGATGAAGATCGACAAAGGCCTGCGCGTTGTCGCAGACACAAATTGAACTGCCCACCACTGCGACTACATGTGGAGCGCTCCACCTCCAGCCCCACACGCCATTCTGGTACGCTCTCTTCGTACTTAATCGAGCTACTTCGAGCATCGCCGTACAGAAACGTTCGGTCACAACGCCATGACATTTTGGCGCGTTTAACAAACCGGTCAGAACGGCACAGTGTACCGTTTTCTCCAGTTTTTGTGGGTGAGGCGCTGGCGTCGGCGCTGGCCGTAGCCGTCCAAGCGCCCAGAGTGAACGTCCTCGGCCAAATAAGACCGCCGTACCGTGGGCACAAGAGCTTTGAGGTCACTTTTGCGTTTCTGGCGAGAAGAGAACAACCGAGAAGCTCCTCACCTTGTGGTCGGACCGGCAGTATCAAGGAAGCTAGTGACCGACGCGCATCATGACGCCGTTCTTCCGCGTGGCCAGCCGACAAGGCGCCCCGAGCGCGCGCGCGCTGTCGACCGCCGCGGCGCAGGCCCCGCCGCCGACCCGCCGCCGCCTGCGCGAGCTCCCTCCGCCGCTCAAGCTGGTGCGTAAACATTGACCACGGGAGGTGTCAAGTGACCGGGCGAGTCGCTTATTGTGGAGCTGTGCGTGCTTGTACAATAGACGGACGCGGCGGCCGCGCGCATCCGCGAGCTGCTGGACAGCAAGCCGGACGCGATCGGCATCCGCCTGGGCGTGCGAACCCGTACGTTTTGGTCTTTTTTTTTCGGTGGTGGCGGCGGTGTTTTCGGTGCTGGTTGTGGGCGAATCCGTCGCTGGAGGTGAGGTGGAGCGTGCTAATCCTCTTTGTATGGCGGTAGGCGGCTGCAACGGGCTGTCGTACACCATGAACTACGCGGACAAGAAGGAGAAGATGGAGGAAGAGGTCAACGAGAAGGGTGAGTCGACACGAGTACGCTGCATTTGACGGAGCGGACAGCACAACTGACGCTTCGGGTGGCTGGAACTGCAGGCGTCCGCGTCTTCGTTGAGCCCAAGGCCCTGTTCCACGTCGTGGGAACGACCATGGACTTCCAGGTGAGCTCCTCCTCCATGTTGCAGACGGCACCGAGTCAGTGATCTAACGCAGCTTGACGACCTCAACAGACAACGCCCGTGTCAACCGAGTTCGTCTTCGACAACCCGAACGCCAAGGGCAGCTGCGGCTGCGGAGAGAGCTTCAACGTGTAAGCGCCCGAGCCTCCTGCGAGCGCCTTCCCCAGCCACCGCGACGCTCGCCAACACACAAGAGCAGTCGACGGACGCCACACTATACACACAGCGGCAAACGACCACCAGGAGACCGACACCCAACAGATCACAAGCCCAAGCAAGACCTTGGTCGTGACGGTCGGTCCCGCTCCGGTCTGGCTGATTCGAGGAAGGCCATCGCTCGCGAGCGCTTTGATTCGAGAACGAGCCCTCATTTATCGTTTTTTGAGAAGGAGAGAAAGGTATTGTATGTAGCAAAGAGACGAGAAATCAAAATGCAGAGCATGTTGAAACCCATCGGGATGGTGCTGTAAAGAGTCGATGGATGGATAGATCATCAGTACAGAAGTCAGCATCGCCAGCCAAGCTCAGGAGATCTCGACCGTGGACTTCTTGAGGTCGTGCAGCGGCGACGGACGCGTCGCGAAGCGCTTGAACTCGTCCGGAGACAGTCGCTCGATGTGGCTGCTCGTCTTGTACTCGGGCTTCTCGTACCCGAGCGTGAAGTGCGTCGCGCGCAGGTCTGTCACCGAGAGCAGAGCAAGCAGTGAGTGGACGTCCAATCCTACAGCAACCGTATCGGATCCGATTAAACCAACACAAGACGCACCGTTCTTGACGGACGCGGCCATGATGGACGGCTTGTGGCTACGGAACTTGTTCTCGAACGCGCTCTTGCTCTCGGACACGTACTCGATCTCGACGTCGTACGACATTCCCCGCGTCGGCCGTGGCCCGGTGCGCCGTCGGATCTCGTCCCGCAGTGCCACCGTCTCGCGGACTGCCGCCGGGTCCCATTGAGTCGCGAGTCCCGTGGTCGTGACGAATGGCGCCACCTCCCCCGTGAAAGCCGACGAGGTCTTCACGAGCATGTCCTTATCCGCGACGCTCAGCTGGCCGCGGTACTTGTGGATGTCGCCCGTCGGGTCCGCGAGCTTGCTGGACGTCGCGAAGTCCCGTTTGTAGACGCCCGGGTCGCCGAACTGGACGTGGCACTCCTTGTTCTTGTTGCCCTCGGTGGTCGCGGCCGCCGAGGCCTGCCCAACGAGCGCATTAATGGCGCCGCTGCTCGTCTCATAGCCGATCTGATCGTAGCCAAGCACCACCGCTCCCTTCTGGTGGTCGCGCCGCTCCCCTGCCATCGCTTGTGAGGTGGAGTCGTAGTTGCCTGCAGTGGTGTTGGTCGGTGAGGCCCGTCGGTCTGCCAGTCAGTCGGACGCTGGTGCGTGAAGCTTGGCCGACTCGTCCAAGAATACCTCCGATGCCAGACCTGGAATAGTGCCTCTACTTCTTGATGGATGTCGCGAGTAAATTTACCTGCTCCACTGATCTTGTGGGCCGCAATTAGCCGCGCCCGGCATCGCGAATGAAGCACACCTAGTACACCAAGCATGAATATGGTATTACCATGGTCAGGGCTACCTTCCTAGTTGACCTTGGCCTTGCTAAAGTCCATCTCGGGGTGCTGTGCCATGAACTTCTGCAGGATCTCCTGCTTCTGCATGTCGTCGCTCGTGGGCAACCCGAGCGCCTTCTGACGCTGGTCAAACATCATCTTTTCCACCGTCTGGCGCGTGTCGGCGTCCAGGTCGCTCAGCTTGGAGTTCTCGGGTTGCACCTTTTGCGTGTTGATCTCCGCGTCGCCCTGGATGATGGTCTTCCACCACTCCATTTGGTTCTCCTTCTGCAGATACACGCAGATGCGGTTGCCGTCCTCCAGCGTCCAGAAGCTGTCATCCACCTTGACGCGGTTGAACAGCGCACCGTCCACGAACGTCGCGCCGCCGCGCAGACCCACCTTGAGCTTGGACGCCGTGATCTCCACCGCCACCTGGCGCGACTTGGTGCCCTCGGGCACCTCGAAGTTCACCTGCGCCTCCTGCAGCGTCTGCGTCCACACGTACTTGTCCGTCCGTCCGCCGTTGCCCTCCGGCGCTGGATCGTATACACAAGACATAGGTCAGCATTCAGCGGTCGTGCATGTCAACTGCAACGGATGCTGATAACATACGTGGGGTGTCGTCGTCCTCGTTCGCGTCCTTGGCGCCGCTGGTGCTTGCCTCGGGCTTGTCCTCGTCCGCCGAAGCTGGAGTCTTCTGCGCCTGGATGTGCTCCGCCTCCTCGTCCGTGACTTCTTCGAACCGCGGTGCCTCTCCGGCCGCTGCCGCCGCCGCCTTCTGCTCGCTCTCCTTCTGCTTCAGCTTCTTGAGCCTCTCCTCGGCCTCCCGCTTCTCGCGTAACTTGCGCTTCTTCTCCTCCTCCTGCTGCTTCAGGTAGCGGTCCTTCTCTGCGAACGCCGCCTGCTTGCGCACGCTCTGAAGCACCGCGGACTCGATCACGTCCTGCTTGGCGCCCGAGAAGAAGTCCGTCTTGCGCCGCAGGAACGAGAAGACCGTGTCCAGCAGTGGCTCAATGCCACGCTGCGTCTGCGCGATGTTCATCAGCAGCGCGTCGAAGCGCTCGTCCCCGCTCATTCTGGCGCTTGTCTGTGGTAGCTAGTCGGTCAGACGATCGCGTAAGTGGAATGGCGAGGTGTTATAGCGTCTCGCAGAACCGCAGCGATCGATCCAAAGGTGTCGCTTTGACCCGCCGCTCCGATCCGGTCGCGTTTATTCCAGAAGCTCCATGGATATGCAGAGTTATGGTGTCGATTAGCAACATAAGCAAAAGTTGTGGGTCAGCAACATAACTCATCATGTTGCTGGGTCTCATCATCGAGCAACTTTGAAGGTCGGAGCTGGAGTTCAACGTGGCTGCTCCGGCGGCGATGATGTCACTGTTTCACATGAAAAGTGCGCAACGCGTCGACGAAGACGCCGCGTGACGCCGAGCAGGTGACGCGCCTCTTTGCCGCGCGTTCATCCCAACGCCCCAGTGAAGGACCGAGTTCCGATAGGTTCTCCCGGCTCCGTACGAGTATGTAGCGGGTCGCGCCATGCGAAATCAGCGAGAGGAAACGCGTGCCAATGTCTGCGGCGTGGCAATTGCTGCACTTCACGGACCATGACGCGCTTTGTAGAGGCAACGTCTCGTTGCACTTGCATTGCATGTGTGCAATGACCCCACCGCATTGCGTAAAGACGCACTACCTCTGTCGACGCAGCGACCGAAAAGATCCGACATGACTTGCACTGGCACGTCTCGCCCGCAACACGGTGTTGTTTCACATTCTTAAAACTCCGAGGGAGGTGGAGACGACTACAGTGCACGGTCGGTCCCTCACTCTCCGTCTAACTGTCTCTACGGGCCGTGGGCTCGCTACGCGCCGTCCTCCTGGGCTTCTGGGACTTAGCCGAGCGTAAGGCCGATGCCGAACTTGTGGGCGTCGCCGTCGAAGTTCTTGACGTCGACGTGCGCGCTCGTGGTGAGCGACAGGAACGGGCGGATCTTCTGCACGAGCACGAGCGACACGTGGCCGTCCGACTCGACCTTGCCGGCGTACGTGGTGAGCGCGTCGGCGTTGTAGCGGCCGCCCACGGCGAGGTGGTTGTGACCCGACTTGAGGTTGTAGTCGAACAGGGCCGAGTAGACCGTGTCCTTGGACAGGTGGTGGTGGAACGAGCCCGAGAGCACGTCGAACTTCTTCTTGGTCTGCAGCGTCGACGTGAAGTCCGTGCCGCGGTAGCTCAGCGCCACATTGTGGTCCGTGACGGCCGACTTGGCGTAGTTGAAGGCGGCCTGCGCGCCGATGAGCACGTTGTCGAAGCCGTAGACGGCCGACTTGCGGATGGTGCTGGCGCCCAGGTCGACCTGGCCGTCCACCGAGAAGTGCGGCTGCTGGTACTCCCAGCCGAGGACGCCGACGCGCTTGGCGCTGGCGTTCTTGGAGGCCGAGCCGTCCTCGACCTTGGTCGTGAGCTTGAGGCCGGGCGTGAAGAAGTTGGGCAGCTCGGCCTCCGTGATGAGGCGGCCGTGCGTCGTCACCTGCAGCTTCTTGAAGACCACGCCCGAGTCGCGGTGCGTGAAGGAGCCCGAGAGCTTGGCCAGGATGGCCTTGTTGCTCGCCATCTCGCCCTCGGTCGTGAACGACACGCCGTTCGACGCCTTGGTCTTGATCTTGAGCTTGCGAGAGTAGTCGTAGTCGTCCTTGAGGACGTTCTCGGCCGTCTTGGCAATGTCCTTGTACAGCACCACCATCTTGTCGTCTAGTCGGTCGCTCGCGCGGCTTCGGGGCTTGTCGATCTTTTTCGCGAATGACTTGGGGAATCGAGGGGGGAGCGAGCCGACCGACCGGAGAACGAGCGGGAGCTGCTCGGATGCGTGGGGTGGAGGGGGCCGTGATGATTTGATACACGAACGTACTGTTCCGTCTCGACTAAGTGCGAAGACACGGAGATTCAGCGAGCCAGCCAATCAGCGCGCGCTATTTGGGGAGCGAGCATCTTCGTCGGCAAATAGAGAATCCCAGCGGCAACCACGTGGTCGAGAGTCCGTGTGTTTGTGCCTGTCCGTGGAGGTCTCGGGCTCCGGTGCCGACGCTGGTCGGGGCGTCATGGTCCTCGTTTATTGATGGGACTAGCGGCCTCGTGTCACTTGATCTCGAGTCGTTTTAGCGGTGGGAGCTGTGCTGGTAGTTGCAGCAGTCAGAACAACGAAGGAGCGACCTACTGAAGCCATCCCGGCGACTTGCTGCAAGAGAACGCGAGCGCCTCCCGTCCCCGTCGCAGTCAGCCGACACGCAATACAGTACAGTATCAGCCCTTTACAGTAGCATTGGGGTCCTCTAACGTTGCATTGGTCGCCGGGACGAGCGCGCCGGCCGGTGTCCTCAATCGGGAAGGCAATGGGGACGCGTTACGGCTCGTTGGAACCTCAAGTTGCAGATGGATAAGGCCGGCATTAGGGCTCAGTATAGTCCACAGCATGGCGTGTTCGCCCTTCCTCCGATGATGCGGTGCAGTAGGAGGGACGGGGCGGGGCGAGATCAACCGTCTAGTTTCGTACTTTTGGCGCGATCACGTACGGTACGATCGGGTAATTTACGGGATTTTTTACCACGTTTTTACGTTTTTTTGTGTCCAGCTGCGGATCATCTTCCAGAGGGTTTTCTCACCCTTCACTGTGTGGCACACAGCCAGGCGGAAAAAGGGGGGCGGAGCGGGGGGGGGGGGGGGGAAGGCGTAAAAAG
>JAADYG010000940.1:0-11359 GCA_023338115.1 Phytopythium boreale | reverse complement strand
TCACGCTGGAGACGGCGCTGGCGGCCGTGCAGGAGCACTACAACCTTGGCGACGACCTGCTGGCGCTGGTCGCGAGCCTCACGCCGTCCGTGTTCGACCTGAACGACCTGTCGGGCCACGACGACCCGATCGAGCACGACGCGTCGCTCACGCGCGTCGACAGCTACTTCGGCGCGGGCGCCGACCAGTCGCTCATCGCCACCAACCTGACGACCGACCTGCTCGACCGCGGCGCCGACGGCACGCTGGACGTGTCGGACGTCGCCAAGGCGCGCGCCGAGCGTGTGGCCTTCAGCGAGGCCTACAACCCCGAGTTCTACTACGAATCGACGCAGCAGTTCCTGGCCAACGCCGAGTCCGGGCTGCTGCTGCGCGTCATGGGCGGCGCCAACTCGGAGGTGGCCGACGTCGAGTACGTCACGTCCTTCTTCATCAACGAGAAGCTGCCCACGGGCTGGAGCAAGCCGCCCACCGAGGTCACGTACGCCAACATCACGACCACCATCGCCAACCTCGCCGCCGTCGACACCTCGGCCTCGGGCTCCGCCTAGCTTTGCCCACTCCAGCAGGATCACGCTGCGCTCTCCGTGTTGTTAACAATGAACCTTGTGGTAGTCGATCTTGAACTAGTCGAAGTGGATCCATTGGAAGTTGAAGGAGGACACGAACGGGTCAAATGATAATATACTGAACTAAGTTCAGTATAATTTTCAATTATTTATTATCGCATGTTGTGAATCAATTAATTGTGAACGCCCCGTGAGCGCCCCACGTTCTTGTATCCACTACAATAGTGAAAAGGCAGGCGAAGCGACATGGCGGCGAGCGGCGGCGGCTTGAGCGCCCACGACGGCGCCAACGAGCGCTCCGAGCTGCTGGCGCGGCCCGCGACGTCCAGCAGCGTCTCCAGCACGCGGCGTCTTGGGCTCGCGGCCATCTTTGGTGCGGCTGGACGACGAACAAATAGCCGCGTCGTGTTGGTACAAAAAGCCTCCTCATGGTGTCGACTTGGAATTTGCAGTTGTGATCTGGGCGTGGGTCGTGCAGGCGGAGGCAGCGCAGGCGCTGCAGGTGCGTGGAGTTCCTCGCTAAGAGCGTGGGCGTCGAGGGTCCCTGGGCTGCGAACTGAGTGAGAGAGAGTGTGTGTGTGTTCTTGATGCTTGGGCCAGGACGCGAGCCACTTCTCCAAGCCGTTCTTCATCGTGTGCTTCAACCACACCGTGACGGTAACCTGTCCATCCCGCATTCAAAACATGCCAGCAACACTCTGTTGCTTATGATGTATCTCGCACGTATATCCCCCTCCCACACAGGTGATCATGCTGCCAGCGGTGTACCTGTTCCATCGGCTCCGCGACGCCGGCGACCGCCGCTACAGTCTCCTCCAGCAGACGGAGCGGTCGAACGGCGTGGTTGACGTCCTGCAGCGCCACTCGGAGCTGCCACTGAGCAAGCTGCTGCGCATGGCCGCCTTCCTGAGCGTCTTCTACTGCTTCGCCGACTACTTTTGGTACGCGGCGCTGGCCAACGTAAGCGTGGCCGCGGGCACGGCCATCTTCAACTGCTCGCCGTTCTTCGTTTACTGCTTCTCCGTCTGCTTCCTGCGCGAGCGCGTGTCGCCCCGCAAGCTCGCGGGCGTGCTGCTGTCGTTCGTGGGCGTCACGCTCATCGTGCTCTACCAGAACGGCGACGTGACGGCGGTGCTCGCGGGCGCCGACACCTCCAGCCTCGGCTTCATCGCGAGCCTGCTCGTGGTCGTCTCGGCCGCCATCTACGGCGCGTACGAGGTCGCCGTGCGCGTCGTCGTGGGCGAGGACATTGACGACGCGTCGACGCTGCTCACGCTCACGGGTCTGTGCGGACTGTTGACCATCCCGATCTGGCTCATCGGCAGCGTCGCGTTCGCGTGCAGTCCGTTCCCGTCGCTGTACGAGCCGCTCGGGTGGCCGGTATCCGGCGACGCACTGGCGATGCTTGTGCTCAGTGGTTCCCTCGCCGCGGTGTTCAACGTCGCGTTCCCGTTCGCGCTGTGCTGGACGTCTCCGCTCGAGACGAGCGTCGGTTGCATGCTCACGATCCCGCTGTCAGGGCTTTGGGACGCGGTGTTCCACCGCACCGTCTTCTCGTGGGAGTGTGTGCTCGGGTCGGTTTGCGTCATGGCGGGCTTTGCCGTGCTCGAGCTGTCGGGCGTCTGGGCGAGAGCATCGGCCAATGCCAAGGCGGCCAGGTACTCGATGGCCGAGACGGCCGTCGCGTGGTCGCCCGTCAGCGCCGGCGACGTCGTCGTCTAGCTACTGTCGCGACACGTTGGCGTGGGAGGACGAACGCCACGCATCTTTGATAGGTGCGCGGTCAGAGCATCCATGCAACATTGAGGGTCGTTCTTATCGACCGGTAGCGTGGTAGCGTGGTTGTGCGTGGTGCGCATTTTTTCAAAAAAAGGACAGGACGTGGTTGCGCCGCTCTACCACGCAACCGACGGCTTGGTAGTGTGGTAGTTTCGCGCAACCGATAGAGCTCTCGATTCTGATTGGTTAACGCGCACCCAATTTGGCTCTAACTATATATAGATTCAACGCGAACCTGTTCCTTTCATGCTGATGGAAGTGTGCTTCCGCCAGCCCGTCGCAAGGCGCGATGTCGAGCGATACCCAGGCCAGCGGGGTCGTCGATGCAGAGTTTTCATGGTGCAGTGACGTCACGCTCGCCGACGTGGCTATCGAGGCTCGGTCAGTTCAAGTCCATGGGCGCAATGTGCAGCAATATTTCGTGTTGGCGATCCGTGGCGTGGGCCTCGACGACATCCGCCATCCTCAACTCCGCTCGATATGCACGAAGTTGGACGTGAGCGGCTACAAGAACAAGACAAAGAACGGTATGGCGCAGCTCATCGCGGCCAAGAAGCAGAACGAGGAAATCTACGACGTCGTATTTGCCGGGCCTGCCCGGGCCAAAACACCTTCCAAGATCCAATGCCCCTTCCGGCTGCTCAACGTCGTGTTTTCTGACGAATTTGCCGAGTCGTTCGCGTGCCTAGGCGATGCATTAACAAGGCAAGATCTAGACGCTGCCGTCAAGCGCGAGGATCGCTTTTGGAAGGCCGACCACGCTCGCTTTCTCGATGATACGTCAGTCGACATCGGCAAATTGCAGTTTTCGCACCCCGTGATTGATGCTAGCAAGGTCGACCCGGCACTGATCGTGCCTCATGACTGGTCCAAGCTGCGCACCATTTACCGTGACACGAGATCATCTTATCGCGCTGCTCTATCGCGCATCACGTCAGGGCAACATGAGGACGAGTTTTTTACCTACTGCAACGGCCAAATCGACGCGCTGTACCTACATCCGCACCAGAAACGTGGAGATCGCAATCGTGTGCTGTTCGAAAGCCCGCCTCTGGACTTTTGCGCTCTTCATGTAATGCAATGCGCGTACAGTACATGATCAGTGAGCAGCGTCAGTGTGCGGTCGCGAGTGGTGCGGGGGGATTATGAAGATTATGAAGAGAAGATGATTACTTCACGATTATGTATAATAGCTTCAACCAGTCAAGTTTGATGTCACCATCGATTACTGTACGGTTCTACTGTACCTAATTTGCACTGCAAATTTTGCAGAATCGAACCTTTTCTTGCATACTTACGTCACGGAGATGCCTTTGTGTCAATGATGAGATGAGAGGAGAGGGATCTTTCCCCCTCCCATCGTTGACAGCCCCACGTGGCGTCAGCGGTACCGCTCCGGGCCATTAACGAGTTCGCCGCGTCCCGAGCAAGCAGTGCCTTTCGTCAGGAGCCTCACCGTCCGTCCAGGATGATAAACGAGCGTTCGCCGTTGCTCCCGGCACTCGAGAGCGCCGCCAATGCCTCCAAGAAGAGCCAGCAGCAGCGCGATCGCACGAGAAGACTCGGACTACTCGCGATCTTCGGTGAGTTGCAGCGCCTGGGCTTGTAGCAGGGACTGGGTGGGAATCGAAGGCTGATGTGGTTGGCGTCGTGCAGGGATGGTGTGGGTGCTGGTCGCGCAGGGCGAGACGTCGCAGGCTCTTCAGGTAAGGCGGAAGACCAAACGCTTGACTAACCGGCAGACATCAAGGCTGACCTCCTCTCCGTTTCGCTCGCGCCTCAGGTCGTCGGCCACTTCAACAAGCCCTTCTTCATCGTCGGCTTCAACCACACCATCACCGTAAGTGCCGCCCCGCCAATTCATCGCCCACTGCACACAACTGCGCTCGTTCTCACCAACACATGTCCACGCCAGGTGGTCCTGCTTCCGCTTGTGTACCTGTACCACCGTCTCCAGGAGCGCGACGTGGACGTTGGCAATCCAAACAAGCTCAACGACGTGGTCGCCGTCCTCCAGCGCCATTGCGTCATCCCGCTCGGTCGTTTGGTGCGTGTGGCTGCACTGCTCAATGCGCTCTTCTGCCTCGCCGACTACCTCTGGTTCAAGGCGCTGGCTATCATCAGCGTCGGGCTGGCCACGGCGCTCTCCAACACCTCGCCCTTCTTTGTCTACTGCTTCTCCGTCTGCCTTCTGCACGAGCGTGTGACGTGGCGGAAGGTTGGCGGGGTGCTTCTGTCCTTCACAGGCGTCATCATCATTGTGTTGTTCCAGGGGGACGACAACAACAACAGTGGTGAGTGGGATATCGACTCGATCGCAGCACGTTTCGCCAGCTCCAGTGCGCTCGCTTGTGTGCTGGTCGTCGTCTCCACCGCCATTTATGGCATCTACGAAGTCGGCGTGCGCGTGATGGTCGGCGAAGACGTCGCCGACCTGTCGACTCTGCTCATCATGACCGGGCTCTGCGGACTCGTCAGCATCCCGCTTTGGATCATCGGCAGCTTCGCATTCGCGTCCTGCCCGTTCCCATCGCTCTACGAGCCGCTCGGGTGGCCTGAAGCCGGGGAGCCGCTCGCGCTTCTTTTCCTTAGCGGCCTGCTGCTCGGTCTGAACACGACGCTGCTGTCGCTCGCGCTGTGCTGGACCTCGCCGCTCGAAACGAGCGTCGGAGCCATGCTCACGCTCCCCGTCGCGGGACTCTTGGACTTCGTGTTCCACGGCCTCAGCTTCCCATTGACGTGTGTCGGAGGCTCCGTCCTGGTCGTGCTGGGCTTCATCGTACTCGAGTTCTCCAAGTTCCGCGGCGCGATGCAGTCGACAACGATCCGTCCGCCGGGGTATTCGTCGTCGTTGCAGGCGTAGGTGCAGCCAAATGCCAGGGTCTGTGGCCAATGCTGGTTGATAGCGAGATCTTGCATGCTACATGAAATAAAACGCCACTGGTTCCACTCACACCAACAATGAATGCGTACTCTGAGCACTTGACTGAGCAGCTGGCAGTTCACGTAGAGCGGTCTCGGCCTTGAGGGTGCCAAGGCGTGCTCACTGCGGGGGCTCTAGGACTCGGTGTCTCACGGCACTGTCTTCTCGTGGGAGTGCGTGCTCGGGTCGGTCTGGGTCATGGCAGGCTTCGCCGTGCTCGAGCTGTCGACGCCCGTGAACTTGGTATTTTGCCACGCCACCGCATCGTTGATCGAGTACAGTACTGAAACTTGGATCGCGGCCACGTTCTGCATCCAGGCAGCATTGATGACCGATGTGCGCAAATTTTCGAGGAGGTGGACGTTTCGAGCGGCGAGCTCTGATTGGAGCGGCGTGGATCCTGGACAGTGCTGTGGCGTCTCGCGGTGACAGCACGTTGTCAGCACTCGGCGCTACAGTGCTGCAGTCTTACCACTAGTGATGCGCTCGCTCACCGCCAGCTCGGTCGCGAGTCGGGTGATTATGAGTAGAACATGATGACTCCGATCAGTGGTAATGCAGTGTAGTACCGTAGCAACTTCAACCACATCAACTTTGATGTCACCTTCGCGTGGTCCTTGCGGCCCCTTCGATTGCGCCGCGTCCGGCCTTGCATACCGTCATCGAGACTGTACACATACTGTACTGTACCACGAGTCTCGCGGAGTTGCTGCTACTGCTGTGCAGTAAGAGATCTCTCCTTCTCTCCTCTTGCCAGGGGCAGTCCCGCATGGCGGCAGCGGCACCGCCACTCCTCTTCATTTGTCAGTTTGCCACCTCAGGAGCTGGCCCGGCGATTGATCGAGAGCCTCAGCGTCCACCCAAGATGGTAAACGAGCGCTCGGTGCTGCTCCCGGGGTCCGAGAGCACCAGCGAGACCCCGAACAAGAGCTTGCGCCATCGCGACCGCACGAGAACGCTCGGACTGCTTGCGATCTTCGGTACGAGAGGCAGCGTCTGGGTTCACGACAGAACTGGGAGTCGAATGCTGATCTGGGTGCTGTCGTGCAGGAACGGTGGTGATGGTGGTCACCCAGGGCGAGGCCTCGCAGGCGCTTCAGGTAAGGCCGAGCAACACGCTTGACCAACCGACGACTGGACAGCTAATGCCTCTCCGCCTCGTTCGCGCGGCAGGTCGTCGGCCACTTCAACAAGCCCTTCTTCATCGTCGGCTTCAACCACACGACCACCGTAAGCGCACTTATTATACACGTCCACTGCACACAACAACGGCCGTTCTCACCGATACGTGCCCACGCCAGGTGGTCCTGCTTCCGCTTGTGTATCTGTACCACCACCACCGGGACCGCAATGTGGACGTTGGCAATCCAAACAAGCGCAACGACGTGGTCGCCGTGCTCCAGCGCCATTGCGTCATCCCGCTCGGCCATCTGCTGCGTGTGGCCGCGCTGCTCAACACCCTCGGGTCCCTCGCCGACTACCTCTGGTTCAAGGCGCTGGCCACCATCAGCGTCGCGCTCGGCACCGCGCTCTCCAACACCTTGCCCTTCTTCGTCTACAGCTTCTCGGTCTGCCTTCTCCATGAGCGCGTGACGTGGCGGAAGGTTGGCGGAGTGATCCTGTCCTTCATAGGGGTCATCATCATCGTGTTGTTCCAGGGGGGCGACAGCAGCAGCAGTGGCGAGTGGGATATCGCCTCCGTCACAGCGCGCTTTGGTGACGCCAGCGCACTCGCTTGTCTGTCGGTCGTAGTCTCCACCGCCATCTACGCCGTCTACGAAGTCGGCGTGCGCGTGATGGTCGGCGAAGACGTCGCCGACCTGTCGACTCTGCTCATCATGACCGGGCTCTGCGGACTCGTCAGCATCCCGCTTTGGATCATCGGCAGCGTCGCGTTTGCGCTCTGCCCGTTCCCATCGCTCTACGAGCCACTCGGGTGGCCTGAAGCCGGGGAGCCGCTCGCGCTTCTTTTCCTCAGCGGCCTGCTGCTCGGTATAAACGCGACACTGCTGGTGGTGGCGCTGTGCTGGACCTCGCCGCTCGAAACGAGCGTCGGGGCCATGCTCACGCTCCCCGTCGCGGGAGTCTGGGACCTCGTGTTCCACGACCTCAACTTCCCGCTAGCGTGCGTCGGCGGTGCCGTCCTGGTCGTGCTGGGTTTCATCGTACTTGAGTTCTCCAAGTTCCGCGGCACCGCGCAGTCGACAACGGTCCGTCCACCGGGGTATTCGTCTTCGTTGCAGGCGTAAGCGCGGGCTAACAGCAGGATCTCTGTGGCTGATGCTGGCTGATAGCGAGACCTTGCATGCTACGTAAGTAAAACGCCACTGGCTCCACTCAAACAATGAAGATACTTACTTCGAAGCGCTTGACTACGACATCGCACCCGAAATAGCGTCGCACACGTCGACACACCCGTCGAGCGCTAGCATCGTCACGAACTTCTGGTCCAAGTTGATTAGCTCGATAGACGCCGAGTCCGCGCGCCCAATCGGCAGGCACTGCTCTGGCAGATCCGACGACTCTGACAGGGCGCTGAGCGACTGGCCGTTCACGTGGAGCGCTCGGAAGAGCAGCTCGATCGCTCCCTTATGAATTCCTTCACTCGACAGACTCGCGTTGTCGACCAAGCTGTTGGACGCGAGGATGGTCGCCAGCAAGTGGCAGAATCCTAGAGGAGGAATCTCGCCCTTGGGCTCCGACTGGTCCTCGAGCCATGTCCAGTCGGCGAAGAACAAGTACGGCAGCCGCGCGAGCAGCAAGCCCCACAAGTGCATCACCATCTTGGCGCCGAACGCGTTGAGTCGGAGCGAAACCAGCTGAGGGATCCCGGTGTTCACGCGCACCACGTCGAACATTAGCGCCAGCAGGTAGACTGCAGGCGACGCACCAAAGTTCCGGTCGAGTGTCTGCATGCCACTGCCACCTCCGCGTGCACGCACAAGGGAAAGTAGCGCGCGTGATTGTCGCTTCAGCCAGTCGACTGCGAGACCCGTGGTGCCGTCTCCCGGTCCAGTTGCGCTGATAACCGTAGGGTTCACCGACACGAAGAGCGTCTTGTCGTTCTCGCCGGCAGCTGCAAGCTCCTTGTCGAGATACTGAGAGACGGCGTTCGTCCACTCCAATCGGATCTCGGCCACGAGGTTGCCAAAGCGCGCGCTGACGACGGCCGGCTCGAGATCCTCAACACGTGTCGAAGTTTCGTCGTCACTTGCGCTATTCGCTGACGCGTTCACGACAACTGACTGGATCACACACTGCGTCAAGTACATGGGAAGCGTCTGCAAGAAGCGGTGGTGGCGCTGGAAGCTGAGCGCGCGCGGCATCTCGACGCACTCGTCGTTTCGTAGCTGATAAAAGTGGCTGGTCCAAGCCGCATCAAGGTTTGGCGCTCCGCCGAGGCAAAAGTAGAGCAGCAGTCCGGTATTCAAATCGCCCATGCTGTGCATCTTGGCATCAGACGGC
The DNA here is from genome assembly GCA_023338115.1 of Phytopythium boreale. Classification (NCBI taxonomy): domain Eukaryota; phylum Oomycota; class Peronosporomycetes; order Pythiales; family Pythiaceae; genus Phytopythium; species Phytopythium boreale. The sequence goes on along the minus strand of JAADYG010000940.1, from coordinate 2,623 downwards.
GACGGAGACACCGTGTTGTAGGCCTCATCCCCTCCAGCATCAGGTTCCTCACGGTTGAAGCCGTCGTCATCTTCGAGAACGACGTCAGGTGGCGCCATATTCGGCGGGACGTCAGCCTGTGCCTCGTCCTCATCTTCCTCTTCAATCACAATCACTTCAGGCTGCTGTCGACGAGGCGGTCGGACGCGATGCGGAAATCCAGTAGGTGCTTCCCACGTGTTTGCTTCACTGCTCGATCGTGTTTGCTCCGCTGACTGTTGCGCGGGGGCTTCATTCGCTTCGGCAGACTCGGAATCAGCAATGCGATTGACCGAAGCAATATCTGCGGCAGGCATCGCGCTATAATTCCCCGTCTCGCGATCCCCTCTGTCATCGGCGCTGACAGGGTATTGGTCTTGCTCGAAGCTGCGCGACTGATCCCAACCTTGCGGTGCAGGTGGATGCTGGTCATACACTGGTGCGTTGCGATACCCCAGTTGCCGACGCTGCCGACCTGGACTCCGACTTCGACTGCGACTTCGACTCCTTCGCCGACCAGGCCGAGGGTTGCCGTGTGTGCTAAACCCTGCAGCGCCTCTGTCATACGGTGGCGGTTGTCGCTCCGGCTCGTAGCGGTACTGCTCCTCGTATCTTCGTTGTCCATACTCGTAGCCACGAGGCGGAGACCGCCGAACCGGTTGCTCTTCCAGCCGTCGCACGGTTCGACGAACAGTACGGACGTCACCTTGCATGTCAAACAGCGCGTCTTTCAGCCGCAAAATCTCCGCGGCATGACTGTTCGTGTCACGGCTTAGCGAGCTAGACAGCTCCGCGCCAAGATCCTGCAGTCGTCTTGAAAACTGCTCGTGCAACTTCCCAACTTGGATGTCGACATGGTTCGTTAGCCTCTTGAAATCGCCTGCCACGACGTGGACGTCGCCGCTCATGCGTCGCAGCTGGCTCTCTACAGCCTGAAACGCCTCAATCGGCACAATCGGACGAGGGTCTGGGCGTGGCGGTGGCGGAAGTCGCTGCTGTTCCTCGGTAAACGCACGGACATCGTTCAGATCTCGCTGGACAGCGTAAATCTGATCTTTCAGCACGTCCATGTCGCTTCCCATGCCTCGCAGCTGGTCCTCGACGGCCTTCATAGCTTCAAGAGGCACTGTCGGCGGAGGGTCTGGATGTGCCATCGGAGGCGGCGGAGGTGGAACACGCTGTTGCTCCTCGCTAAGCGCGCGGACATCGTCCAGATTCCGCTCAACAGCGTAAATCTGGTCTTTCAGCGCCTCCACGTCGGCTTGCAGCTGTTCATGCACCTCCTGAAACCCTGGGTGATGGCTCCGCTTGAGTTCTTCCACACGCTCGCTCACTTTCACCACTTTGTCTGCCTGCTGCTGGTCTGCTGTAGCAATCTCGGCGCGTACAGCGTTCTCCATAGTGCGCAACTTGGCTTCGAGGGCGTCAATCTCGCGCTGCTTCCTCTTCACCATCGCCTCGCAGTCCTCTCGGCACTTGGCCAGTTCGGCATCATACCGCTCCTGCAGCGCCGAGAGCTGCGTCATCATGTAGTCTTCGTCAATGCTACGCTGCGACAACGCCTCTAAGTGTTTCTCCACGGTCGCCAACTTGGTCTTCACCGCGTCCATGTCGGCGGTCGCTGCTGCGCTCGCCTCTCCGACAGCGCGCACCTCCTTCTTCACGTCTTTCGCCAGCGCCGACACCTCCTGCGACTGCTGCTCGACGCTCTTCTTGAGCGCCCGCGCGTCCGCGGCGCTCGCCTCCGACGCGCTCTGTGCCAACTCCGCCTGGTCCTCCGCCTTCTTCACCTCGCGACGCACTAGCTCAAACGATGAGAACGCCGTCAATCGTGAGCTTTAGACCGGCACACGATGGCCGCGAGCGCTAAAGGCGACCGATATGCGACGGAAAACCCACCTCTCATACACTCCTTGCGGATTTCAGACATGTCTAGCGCGCGAATCACATGCAGGCAACGGCAACGGTCAGTACCAAACACCCTCTAGACACCAAATTACGCGTCCTCCAGCGGTCGGAGCGCCACCGAACGTGCTAATCACCGGCCTCTCGCCTGGGTAGTACACGGAAGGACCGTTCACGCACCGATGTTGACGGCGAGCTGCCACTTCTCAAGCCCCGCGAGCGTCGCGCGCACGGCCGCCATTTCGGCGCTCGAAACGCCGCCGCCCGCGCCAACGCCCGTGCCGGAGGGCGACATGAGCGCCCGGCTGCTGCTGCCGCTTCGGCTGCGCTTGCGCTTCTTGCTGCTGCTACCGCCGCCGCCGCTTTTCCCGTCGTGGCGCGGCGCCGTCATGTGCACCGTCGCCATTCCCCAAAGCCTCCGCGGTGGATCTCGAATCCCTGCCCGCCTTTCTCGCCCGTTATGAGAATGGTCGGGGCGAGGGTCAACTTGAGGGTTATTTAACAAATAACTACAATATCAATTTAACACGTGGTACAGTCCTGGCCAAAAGTAAATGAGGTCGCAATTTTGGCCCGAAAATCAGCCAATAGGAACTCTACAACGCTCAAAATCGGCCCAAATACTCCTCAAATCGTATTTGAGACGATGGCAGCATTTTTTTTCGCACTTGATTTGAGTAAGTGGTCGATCCAGAGAGGG
>JAADYG010000094.1:0-63928 GCA_023338115.1 Phytopythium boreale | reverse complement strand
TGTACATTGTAGCTCCCGTGCAACGAGAAGGATGTTCACGACACTGACAAGTTTGTGCGTGTCTGACAGATCGACTGGTCGACGCTGATCAACACGCTGTTCTGGAACTTCAACGGGGCCGTGGGCATGTCGGTCTTCGGTGGTGAAGTGAAGAACCCCGCGAGGACGTACCCTCGCGCGCTGCTCCTCTCGGTGCTGTTGATCGCGCTCACGTACCTCGTGCCTTTGATCGGCGCGACGGCCTTCAACTCGCCGCATTGGACGACGTGGGAGGACGGCTCCTTCTCGAGCATCGCGCAAGACATTGGCGGCGAGTTCTTGCTCACGTGGGTCGTGCTGGCGACGTTCGTCAGCAACGCGGGCATGTACATCGCGGAACTGTTCTGCGACTCGTTCCAGCTCCTTGGTATGGCCGAGTGCGGCTTGGCCCCGGCGTTCTTCAAGTCGTAAGTGATACTGCTTCGCATTCTGGATGTATTCCAACCAGAAACTTACGCTCTAGTGACCGCTTCGTCTCGGTTGACGTTCCTGCAGGCGTAACAAGCGTTTCGACACGCCGCACAACGCTATCTACGCGAGCCTGGTCATCATCTTCGTGCTCATCAAGTTCGAGTTCGACGAGATCCTGGGCATGACGAACGCGCTGTCGGCGTTCTACCAGCTGCTGATCCTCGGCGCCTTCATCAAGATGCGGTACTCGCACAAGGAGGTCGACCGTCCGTTCAAGGGTAAGAGCAGACAGACTACTACTGCACTGGTGTTTTCGATGGTCTAGCTTACAGTTTCTTGTGTCACTGTGACTGCCACAGTTCCCGGCCCGACGTGGCTGCTCTGGCTGCTGCTTTTGGTCCCGACGGGATTGCTGGTGTACATCGCGGTGGACGTGTTCTTCACGCTGGTGCCGGCGATCCTGGTTGCTGCCTTCACGATCGTCGGCCTGGTGTACGCCCGATGGCGCAACTTCACGACCGCGCAGTTCCGCGAGCTCCACATCGAGTCCTGACTCGCCTGCCCCCGGCGTTACTCCATTTCCCACCGCCCCGCGGTCGGCTCCGCTTCCAAGCGGTCTGCGTTTTCATTTTCATTTGCTGCTGTTATTTCAAATTCGATTCGTCTTTGGCTGGGCAATAATGCACATGTCGAGGTTACAGTGCCGTTGAAATTGGGAAGGCAATAAGTTCTCCATGCTGGCGTGGCGGTGGTTAGGTGGCAGGTATCAACTTTCGCGTGCAGCGGAGCTGCTGGCAGAAACTCGTCAAGTTGCAGACCTCTTCAACGTGTTCTGCTGGTATTATAGTACTTCAGGCTCCTTGGTACCTACTACCGTACACTGAACTTGAAATCGATTCTGACTTGTTCCGGAAACCCATTCTCATTGGTCCACTCGGTCCGCGTAGTGCCCCGTGATTGGTCCTGCGAAGCGTCGACCCATCTGTTATTTACGGTCCAAGGTGTTCTTTAAGGCCCACTTTCATTTATTCACGTACAATGTCCATATATCAAATCAACGCCACACGAAAAAGCCCCGCTCGGCAGGCACCACAGACGCGACGGATCCCAGTCAACCAGCAGCTCCATTATCGGTAGGTTGGCGACAAGAGACCCGCTCTTTCAACCCGCCCTCCCCCTCATAATACCTCCAAGAAGAACGGCAACTGCAATGGCGACCCCGTCGGCGACGAGCGCGGCGGCCAGCGGCGCGCCCACGGTGAAGCAGCCGACGTGGTACCCGCCGGCGCCCATGGCGTCGCTGCTCGAGTACTGGGAGAAGCACTACCCGCTGCGCCTGTACAACAGCATGACGCGGTCAAAGACGGCGTTCGTGCCCATGAAGGGCAAGCGCGTGCTCTGGTACATGTGCGGGCCGACGGTGTACGACCAGACGCACCTGGGCCACGGGCGCACGTACACGTGCTTCGACTACGTGCGCCGCATCCTCGAGGACTACTTTGGCTTCGAAGTCGAGCTCGTCATGAACATCACGGACATTGACGACAAGATCATCCTGCGCGCGGCCGAGAACGGCTGGAAGGAGGCGCACCCGGGCCAGGAGCTGCCCGCCAGCAAGGACGCGAGCGCCAAGCTCGTGATGGACTGGGCGGCGCAGCAGCCGGCCGAGGACAACATGCGCCGCACGGTCGAGCTGTCGAAGTTCTGGGAAAAATCCTTCCTCGAGGACATGGCGTCGCTGAACATCAAGACGCCCACGGTGCTCACGCGCGTGAGCGAGTACGTGCCCGAGATCATTGAGTTCGTCGAGGGCATTATCAAGAACGGCTTCGCGTATGAGAGCAACGGCTCGGTCTACTTCGACACGGCCGCGTTCGGCAAGTCCAAGGGCAAGGCGTACGGCAAGCTGCTGCCGGAGAACGTGGGCCAGTCGGAGCTGCTCGCCGAGGGCGAGGGGGCGCTGTCGGTCGGCCAGAGCGACAAGCGCAACGTGAGCGACTTTGCGCTCTGGAAGAAGTCCAAGAAGGGCGAGCCGTTCTGGGCGTCGCCCTGGGGCGAGGGCCGCCCCGGCTGGCACATTGAGTGCTCGGCCATGGCTAGCGACACGCTCAAGCACCTTGGCGACGGCAAGATCGACATCCACTCGGGCGGCATCGACCTGCGCTTCCCGCACCACGACAACGAGATCGCACAGTCGGAGGCGTACTTTAACTTCTCGCAGTGGGTCAACTACTTCGTGCACACGGGCCACCTGAACATTGAGGGCCTCAAGATGTCCAAGAGCCTCAAGAACTTCGTCAAGATCCAGGAGGCGCTCATGGACAACTCGAGCCGCCAGCTGCGCTTCCTCTTCCTGCTGCACAAGTACAACACGCCCATGGACTACAACGACAACTCAATGGACGAGGCCGTGGGCGTCGACCGCTTCTTCAGCGAGTTCTTCCAGAACGTCAAGGTCAAGCTCCGCGACCTGGGCGTCGACAAGGCGCAGAAGTGGACGGACGTCGAGAAGAAGCTCAACTCGGCGCTGCTGGACTGCAAGGAGAAGGTGCACCAGGCGCTTGCCGACGACCTGAACACGCCGGCGGCCATCTTGTACCTGCAGCAGCTTGCCAAGGACGTGAACCGTTACATGGCGAGCGACAAGGAGCAGGCGTCCATGATCATCCGCGCCTCGGCCGAGTATATCACGCGCATCCTGACCATTTTTGGTCTGGTCACGTCGTCCGCCGACCTGGGCTTCCCGCTGACCTCGTCGGGCGAGGGCGCGGACCAGGAGACGGTGCTGGCGCCCGTGCTCGACATTTTTGCGCAGTTCCGCGACGAGATCCGCGAGGCCGCTCGCTCGGGCGCTGGCGGCGACGCCAAGTCGCTGGCGAGCGCGATTCTCCGCATCTGCGACGTCGTCCGCGACGAGAAGCTGCCGTACGCCGGCGTGCGCCTCGAAGACCGCGCCGCGGGCAACGCCATTTGGAAGCTCGCGAACAAGGACGAGCTGATCGAAGAGCTGGAGAAGAAGGCGGCCGAGAAGCGCAAGAAGGAGGAGCAGAAGCGTCTGCGTCTGGAGGAGGAGGCGCGCAAGAAGGCCGAGCTCGAGGCCAAGGCCAAGATCCACCCGTCCGAGATGTTCCTCGGCGAGAAGGACAAGTACTCCAAGTTCGACGACAACGTAAGTGGCTCGGTGGCAATTTGAAAAGGCGACTATCTCAACCCGCTAACGTGCTTTGCTCTTTGAAAATGACAGGGACTGCCGACGCACGACGCCGCGGGCGAGCCGCTGAGCAAGGGCCAGCTCAAGAAGCTGGCCAAGGAGCAGGCCAAGCAGAAGGCGCTCTACGAGAAGCACAACCAGGCCTAGAGCGACCAGAGAGACGAATGCGCGCGCCAAGGGCAGGAAAGAGAGGAGAACAGTTACCGGTAGGTCGCAGGAGGTAGCAGCAGTTGGATTGGTTTGAGTTCTGTGTATGTTGGAAAACCCGGGCATCGCAATTCCGGAATGGGTTGAGAATGGCAACTTGATCATGTCAAGCTCACTTTGGTGTGAACCACATCGTATTAGTGTTCAAAACATAAGCCTCGGGAAGGTAATTTGATTGGATGAAACTCAGCACTGTATTAACTTTAACGTGTTTGATTGGATGAAAAGTGTTTTGGCGGGATTTGCTGAGTGGACAGAAGACGACAGAATGGGGGAGGAATTTTGCTAACAAACAAGCAAGAAGACAACGCCATCACCAAGGTACTGTAGGGAGGCGGCTTTGACGCGGCTGATCGCGGCGATAACGGCCTCTGACGCACCCCGGTCGGCGCCTACGTGTGCGCATGCGTTCTGTCTGCCTGTGTGTCCAATCAGATCGAGAAACGGAGCAAAAATGACGGCGCAGCAGCACGAGAAGCGCCAGAACGTGGAGCTGGCGCGCGGCATCAACGCGATCGCGGCCAACAGCCTGGCGCGCACGAACGGCCGGCGCGCGCCACCTCGCGCGGGTAGCAGCCAGGACGCGGGCAAGAAGGTCTCTGAGTCCGCCGCGGCGCCGGTCTTCACGACGCGCAAGTGGTACCCGGCGGACTACATCCCCAAGCCGCTGGCGTCGGCCAAGACGGCGCGCAACAGCAAGAAGCCGGCCAAGCTGCGCAAGTCGATCACGCCGGGCACGGTGCTGATCCTGCTCTCGGGCCGCTTCCGCGGCAAGCGCGTGGTGTTCCTCAAGCAGCTGCCGTCGGGCACGCTGCTGGTCACGGGGCCATACAAGGTTAACGGCGTGCCGCTGCGCCGCGTCAACCAGGCGTACGTGATCGCCACGTCCACCAAGGTGGACCTGACGGACGTCGAGCTCCCCGAGATCGACGACTCGTACTTTGCCAAGGAGAAGAAGAAGGCCGGCGGTAAGGAGGGCGCCTTTTTCGCGCAGGACGCAGCCAACGAGGTGCGTCTTTCTCTGTGATACATCTACCTATGCTGCTGCCTTGCTGTCTGTCGACGATGAGTGTGGGGCTGCCATGGACGCCGCGGGAGCGAGCGGCGATCTACCATGTTAGATCGCTGCCCGCCTCGGCTGGCGTCCGCCCTATGAGCGCTTGGGATCGCTCCTTGATGAAGTTCCTAGCCCCGGTATAAGCTTACCGGTGTGGTGTACGTCGTGTTGTCGTCCCTTGCGCCTGTTGGTTGGCGCGCTGCAGACCGCGGTTGTGAGCGAGAAGCGCAAGCAGGACCAGAAGGCGGTGGACGCCGCGCTCATGAAGAAGCTCGGCGGCGACCGGTACCTGACGGCCTACCTGAACGCCAAGTTCTCGCTGACCAAGAACGACCGCGTCCACGAGCTGCGCTTCTGATTGCGCGGCGTGGACCAGGGCGAGCGTGGATTGCCACGCACCGTGACTGGTGGGATTGGGGCTTGTGCGACACCCGTTTGTGTGTGTAAAATGTTGAGGCTATTACGGACAACGTGCAATTCCGGTATAACGAGCGTGCGCTGTGTTGTTCTCGAACGTTCACTCCACGCGCTCCTTGGCTCGCAGATACTGTTCCAGCAACCCACGCCACGGCGTTAGACGCCCGACCTTGGCGCAATCACACGCGACTGAGAAAGCGACACGCGGATACCTTTCGTCGTTCCCGAAGCGCTTGGCGCGCCCACTGCAGCTCGAGCAGGATCTCGGCCTTGGAGTGGGTCGCCAGGACGTCGTCCACCGACAAGCGCGCGCTCATCCCATCAGCAGCGACACTCGGCGCTGCTCCGTGGTCGTGCGTGGCTGGCGCCACGAGCAGCGCGTCACCATCGCCGTCAACCACCGGCTGTTGCTGCTTGGACTCGACATCCTCCGCGTGTCCATGTGCGGCCGAGTGCAGGCAACCAATCCTTCGGCCAGAGTCGGGCGCATCGCGAGTCGTCGCGTCTCTGGGTGTTAATAAATCTGATCCGCATTGATTGCTCGCGGGCCTGACAGCCCCCGCGGTCCGCGTCGCTTCGAGTGGCGAGCTGGAGCTGCTCGAGCTGCTGCTGCTGCTGTCGCTTCGAGGTCGGGCAGCGTCGGCCATGGCAACGTCCTCGGCGCCTTCGTCTCCACTTGCGGGCTGCGCACTACCGACGTCGGACGGTGGGAGCGGAGGCGGGAAGTCGTAGACGAAGCCAAAGACGTTGTCCCGCATTCGCGGTAAGTGCAGCTTCCCGCCTCGCGCGCTGTCCGAGAGCCACGCCACCTGACAGGAACCCGCCAGCATGGCCGCGTCGGAGGCCGGGATCGCCCAGGTCGACGCCATCTCGCGGCGAATGTCGGCGGCCAGCGCCTCCACCTGCTCGCGCACCTGCCAGACGACGCGCCGCCGTGTGCGCCACCCACGGAAGGCGCGCTGTGCATTGCCCAACAGCGGCCACCACTCCCGGTTAGAGACTGCAGCGCACGCTACACCAGCACAGGAGGACTAGAGAGGGCTCGCCGCGTCGGTCGGTCTGTCCGTTAGTCTGCTTTCGTTGGCGCTGACCGACGACCGCGAAGCGATTGCGCGACGCCAGCGAACGATGTGGGCGGACTGTGTTTCCCAACACGCCGGACGCAATCGGACGCAATCGGACGCCGAGCGCGCGTGTCTCGAGGCGCCGCGCCGCTTGGCGCGCAATGTCTCGTCGGTCACTGGCTTCACCGTACGTACGTATCGTACGTAAAGAATCTCCAGCGACGAACACCCCTCCGGCGTGGAGCCATCTTGGCACTGCCCCTACACTGTAGATACAGTAGATTCCTCCACGCCTAGCCGAGCGAGCGAGCCCTCATCATCCTCCGTTGCCCATACAGTGGGCTACAGAAAGAGCGAGCGAGCACCTGAATCGTGGTCGCGTGGCGCTGCGTCGCCTCGCCGCGTTGTTGCTGCGAAGCGCGCATCCTTCCCCGCCTTGTCACGTGTGCTGCTCCGGAGTCGATACAGTGTACTGGCCGGCCGCCACCTGGCTGGCTGACCGACCAACCGACTGGCAGGCGGCGCGCGCGACTGGCGCTCTTCTCTAGCGCTCTATGTCGCGGCGAGGGCTATAGAAACGCCGCGCGCTTGCTCCCGTCCGTTTGTCGTTGGCGTCGGCCGGATTCCATGCACCAAAGCCCCATGTTCGGACGCATAGAAGTTGCCGCTCGCCGCCGTTAGAAACGCGCGCTGGCTCCAGTTTCTATAATACACACTGTCCCCTCCGAAACGTCCGTTCCCGCAGTGTAACAGCTCGGAGAAAGACAGTAGATATGGGACACGTCCTGTCCCAAGCAGCCGCTATTTTTACCCCATTTTCTCTTGATTCTCGGTCCATTTGGAAGCCTACAGCATCTCATTTCTAACGTTTCTAAACGGGTCCCCTCGGCACAACCGACCGACCGAAAGAGGAGCCAAACGCACAGTCGAAGCTGAAGAAGAAGGTCAAACAGAGGAGGAGGAGAAGCACAAAGCTCCGCCTGCGCCTCACGTCAAACGAAAGGGGGGACGGACCGCGGCCGCTTCACAAAAGAAAAAGGAGACCCGCCCGGAGATTCACTCATTCGCCTGTCGGCTCTTCCGCGCGTAATCAGCACACAGCGAGCCGCAAAAGAGAGGAGGAGGAACACGAAAATGGTCAAGGTGGAGGTGCCGAGCGGCGGCTGGGCGTTGGCCGTGGCGCTCGCGCTCGGGCTGCAGGCCGTGTACTACCACGAGACACTGCTGGACGCGGTGCGCGACGTGCGCAAGCGCGTGCTGGTGTGGCGCACGATGCACCGGCGGTTCACGAGCCACCGGCTGAGGCGGCTCAACTCGCTGGGCGACGCGCGCACGTCCCACTTCATGTGGAAGAAGGGTCCTGGCGTGCTGAGCGACGACAGCGACAGCAGCGGCGACGAGAACAACAGCAACAGCAGCAGCGGCAGCTCGAGCGGCCGCAGCTCGAACGCCGACACGACCGACGGGCTCATGTCGTCGCAGAAGAAGCTCGTGCTCGTCATGGTCGGGCTGCCCGCGCGCGGCAAGAGCTTCGTCGTGCACAAGGCCACGCGCTACATCGAGTGGCTCGGCTTCCCCACGCGCATGTTCAACGTCGGCAACCTGCGCCGCCAGCTCGGCAAGGCCGGGGAGGACGCCACGTTCTTCAGCGCCGACAACCCGGACGCCACGCAGCTGCGCGAGGACATGGCCATGGAGGTGCTCGACGAGCTCATCGACTGGCTCGAGACCAAGGGGCACGTGGCCATCTTCGACGCCACTAACACCACCAAGCTGCGCCGCAAGCACATCCTCGACAAGGTCAAGTCGCACACCAACATCCGCGTCATGTTCGTCGAGAGCATCTGCGACAACGAGCAGCTCCTCGACGGCAACTACCGCAGGTACGGACCTGGAATCCATCCATGCGCATCCATCGTTGTGTCGGCAACGTTCTCACGAGGATCATGTCGCTCTGTGATACTACTGACGAGTGCAGAAAGCTGATGAACGACGACTACCGAGGGGTGGACCCCGAGAAGGCGCTCGCGGACTTCCGCCAGCGCGTGGCCGAGTACGAGAAGGTCTACCAGACGGTCGAGGACAGCGAGGACGACGGCAACGCCTGCTATGTCAAAGTGTACAATGTACGCGACGGAAAGTCTCATCCCGAGTGGTTGACAGCCTTTGTACTAACCTCACTGCTTGTGGCACTGCACTACATTTAGGCCGGTGAGAAGATCCAGGCGCGGTTCTGCCAGGGCTTCCTGCAGTCGCACATTGTGTCGCTGATGCAGAACATCCACCTCTTCCCGCGGCGCATCTGGCTCGTGCAACCCGGCCCGAGCGTCACGAGCGTCAACGGCATCCTCGGCCTCGACACGGAGCTCGCGCCGGAGGGCCACCGCGTCGCGCGCGCGATCGGCCGATTCCTGGAGAAGCAGGAGCTGCAGCGACCGATGGAGGTGTGGACGAGCCCCATGAAGCGCTGCCGCGAGACCGTGGGCTGCGTGCCGACGCCCCAGCTCAAGCGCATCGTGTGCACGACGCTGCTGAACGAGCTGGGCGGCGGCGACTTTGAAGGGCTGACGTACAAGGAGATTGAGCGCTTCTACCCCAAGCACTACGCCGCGCGCATCAAGGACAAACTGCGGTATCGGTACCCTGGCGTCGGCGGCGAGAGCTACGTGGACGTGATCAGCCGCCTGCGGTCGCTGATCGTCGAGTTTGAGCGCAAGAAGCGCGACGTGATCGTGATCTGCAGCGAGTCGATCCAGCGGTGCCTCATGGGCTACTTTGCCGGCTGCGAGGCCGCCAAGGTGCCGTACCTCGAGGCCTACGAGAACACGGTGATCGAGCTCAGCCCGCACCGCGACGGCTGCGACATCAAGCTCATCCCGCTCGAGTTCGACGACGACGGCGGCAAGGACGCCCAGTAAGTATGCAGTCGTCTGCTGCTTGGTCGGAATTGCGCGCGGCTGCTCTCCCCCTTGGCTTGTTCCTACTCGTAGCCGACGAGCGGGCTCATTATTGCTCCCTTTTGTTCTCTACCCGCTCGTCGTCGTTGTGTAATACGGACGGCATGGGAATGGAAAGACCGCGGCAGCGTTTCGTTCTTTTCGTTCTCGTCTTTCGTGACTGCCAACGTTGGGCGGCGGTGGAAGTCCCTCGCTTCACATCCTCACACGTTCTTGTCGCCCGCTGATGAAGCCCGCAACTGCATGTTACTTCGTACTTCGCTAGCCATGATCAGCTTTAGCCATCCGTCGTCTAGCGCATCAATATCACTTGAGACTTGTTCGCATGGTGACCAGGGAGAAGCTCACCTCTCTAATTATAGGCGGCAGTGCTGTTCTTGCTCGCCAACGCGAGGCACTGGCCGCCATCTCTCGTTCCTCTCCACCATGGCGGAGCAGGAAGAGCGCATCCGCGTCGCTATCCGCGTCCGGCCGCTCCCGTCGCCGAGCAACAACGACAGCAGCGCGGCGAGCACCAGCAGGGAGGCCATCGCGGTGCTGCCGGAGCAGCCGGACACGGTCTGCGTCTACACGGACGCGGACCGGCAGCGCGCGGCCACGTTCAAGTGCGAGACGTTCCTGCGGTCGTCGGTCTCGCAGCCCGAGGTGTTCGACCAGCTGCGCGTCAAGGAGCTGGTGGAGGCGGCGCTCGACGGGTTCCCCGTCACTATTTTCGCGTACGGCCAGACGGGCGCGGGCAAGTCGTTCACCATCTTTGGCAAGGAAGAGGCGAGCGGCAGCGTTGGCGAGGCGGCGGCCAAGAGGAAGAAGCCGACGGGAGACGTCAAACCGACCGACGGACTCATGCCCGCACAGCCGCGTACCTGATGGACGTGATTGATGCGCGGCGCCACGAGGTCGAGTACACGCTGCGCCTCACGTGCGTCGAGATCTACAACGAGCAGGTGCGCGACGTGTTCGACCCGCGCAAGGAAGCGCTCGCGGTGCGCTCGTCCAAGCAGCACGGGTTCTTCCTCGAGAACGCGACGGTCGTCGAGTGCGCGACCGCGAAAGAGATCGTGCGCGTGGTCAAGGCCGCCGCGTCCAACCGCGCGCGGTCCAGCCACCAGCTCAACGACTGCTCCAACCGGAGCCACTGCCTCGTGACCATCTACATCGACGCGGCGCCCATCAATGCGAGCAACAACGACGGTCACGGAGCTGCGCCACCAGCGCGAGGGAAGACGTACGGGAAGCTCACGATCGTGGATCTCGCAGGCAGCGAGCGCGCGACCGACACGAGCGCGGCGGGCGTTCAGCTGCGCGAGACGGGCCACATCAACAAGAGCTTGTACTGCCTCAACCAGGTCATCCAGACCATGAACTCCAAGGTCAAAGGCAAGTTCGTGCCCTACCGCGACTCCAAACTCACCATGGTACGTGTGCCTGTCTGTCTATCGTCGACGCCTTTCGTTGAGACAACTGCAGACTTTACATGATCTGTCCCGGTGCAATGGCCGAGTAGCTGCTGCTGGACAGCCTCGGCGGCAACAGCAAGACGCTCATGGTCGCGTGCGTGAACGCGGCGCCGCAGTTCGCGGCCGAGTCGGTGCACACACTCGAGTTCGCCATGGGCGTCGCCAAGATCAAGAACCGGCCCGCGGCAATGCTCAACCCGCATGTAATGGGCTGGGTTGCCTTGTGAAACGAGAGCAAGTGCCCAAGGTCACAGGTTGCTTACGCTCGCTCAATTGCTTTTGCACGCGCAGGAGAAGCTCATCCGCGACCTGCGCGAGCAAATCCGGCTGCTCAAGCTCGAGAACATGATGCTACGTGCTCGCACTCCAGGCTGTACGCGCATCGGCTCGCTCGCATGACTATTCGAGGATGGACGTGGTTACTAACTTGCTCTTCCTCCTGCCAGATTTCCTTGAGCACCCCGAGCAGTACGACCCGGACGCGCCCCCGCTACCAACCGGTAGGTCTTCCAGTCGCGGCGACGATGACGACGCAGACCAACCAGCCGTGAAGGCTGATTTTCAGGCCTTCTCGCCCCTACCGCTGCCAGAACGACTGTCCGAGTCAATGCGGTATGCCGAACAGCAGCAGCAGCAGCAAGAAGCCTTGGACCCGCGCAGCCTCATTGTGCGGAGAGAGTTGCCGTTCGAGAACAAAGTCAGATCGGTTGGCAGGCCGCGCCCGGAGCCACGAGCAGCGACGACAGAGGACGTGACAAGGCATAGCGGTCTCACGCTCCTGTGCGTCTGTTATAGATCGGTTGGTGGTCACCGTGGCGGCAACTGACTACTCTTTGCTTGGCTTGCCGTGTAGGAAGAGCAAGCAGCACCGGCGACCGAAGGAGAAGGCCCAACGAACGACGACGTACGCCCAGTTCCAGTTGAACTCCGTTTGTGCTCGCACCGCTGATTCGAATGAACCAATTGTCCGTGTCCTTCACGACCAGGCACCGAGTGATCAAGCCTACGACCAAGAAGAAGAAGGCGCCTGCTCCACCTCTGCCAGACTATAGCTCGCTCCCGCCAGTGTTTTCCAAGCTACCGGCTCCACGAGACGCTCGGAGCTTTCTCAGGTCGCCTCCCGTGGTTGAGCCCACACCAGAACGATCGGCATCTCCACCGCCAGGCTACGATGACCTGTTCGGTATCGAGACGGTCCCCGTGGCGTCGACTCTTCCTGTCAGTCGCTCCAGCGCATCGATCAAGCTCGACGCATTGCCACAGCCCACAGTGCCGGGGAGATCCCATACAGGGTCTTCGAGCCGTCTGGACGTGTCGTCTCGTGGAAGCACGAGCGAATGCGCAGCCTTTAGAACGGGCCTGTCACCGGAAGACCAGCTCCAGCAGTTGCTCGCGCAGATCGCAGGTCCGATGCAGTGTCCGACAGCGATCCGGGAAGCTCCGGCCCAAGTGCATCGCCCTCCGGTGCGATCGGTAAGCCATACAATGGTGACCCATTCGGATGCCAGGATCCGACTTGACATATTGTGCTGTTGGTCTCCGTAGGACAAAGTGGCAGCGCCGGCGCGCACCAAGAGACCGACGCACGAGCTGCAATCGCCTCCTTCTCCACCCCCAGCGGTCACAAGAAACAGGTGAGTCGCGCAACGCTTTAGCGTGTTTTGAACGCATGTTGCTTAGCAGCGTGTTTGGCCCTTGTGCGTGGCCAATACCAGCGCCCAGGCGTCACACCCAGCGCAATGGGACGACGACCGCGCTCGTGACCTGTTCCTGCAGCTCTGTCGACTATGAGGTAACTCAGCACGCGATTCGCAGGCTAGCGAGGGAAACGGTGTGGCCAACGAAGTACTTCGAAGTACTGTTCAGCAGCACGTCCGTGGCAAAATAGACCGGCAGTCAGCTTCCAGCGACCGTGCGCAGTGATTTCAGTTGCGCAGCCCGTTACTCGCCAACGCAACAAGCCCCAGTGCTGGCTCATTTGTGAATCAGCATTACTGGACTCGAGCTCCGACCCCAAATGCTGGTTGTTTCCATCGAGCGCTGGGTGGCTTTGTAACGCGTCACGTCAGGTTGTGTTTTGCTACATGGAGACCCGATTCTTCCGTCAGGCAGTGGCGACAGACGCATGGACGTCGCGGTCCGCTGGGTTCAAATGAGGCTGTTCAGCTGAACTTGCTCGTCGAGCCATTACTGTTCGCGCCAAGTGGTCGCGTCCTTGTGTGTGTCCGTCCGTTCCGACGGAAGACTCCGTACCTATGGCGGCTTCCAGCTCTACACTCTGTCCATTCGCGAATTCACTCGCGCGACAACACCAAGACAACTTCCTCCACGCGTTGGAGGACTTACAAGCTCCCTTTGAACGTCAGAGACGCGATGGCTCCAGTGGTGGCGCCGTTGATTGTGGGCCTCGCGGTGCTGCTGCCGATGGCCATGGCGCAGTGCCAGGCCACGATCGGCGCCATGTGCGGCGACTCGTCCCGCCCGCGCGAGTCGAACTGCTGCAGCGCTGGCTACTGCCAGCCGTGGAACCAGTGGTACTACCAGTGCCTGGACGTGCCGGCCAAGTGCCCGACTCAAGAGACCGACATCGACTACTACGGCAACGACCTCAAGACCATCTACAGCTTGTCGCCGTCGCAGTGCTGCGACCAGTGCGCCGCCACGAGCGGGTGTGCCGCCTACACCTTCATCAACGAGAACCCGGACGGCAAGACAGCGTGCTACCTGAAGAAGTCGGCGGCCGAACGTGTTGTCAAGAAGGGTGCTGTGTCGGCTGCCGTCACGGGGTCTTCGACTCCGACGCCAACTCCAACTCCAACCTCATCGACATGCAGCAAGAAGGTGGGCGACGGCTGCGGCAACGCTCAGACCGGCGCGTCTTGCTGCCCAACGGGCTCGTACTGTCAGCCGTGGAACCAGTAGTACTATCAGTGCATCGCGCTTCCGTCGGCCGCCAAGTGCCCCGAGGTGATTCCCGGTGTCGACTTCTACGGTGCCGACCTGCGCACCGTGTTTGGCCTGCTGCCGGGCGGCTGCTGCGACGCCTGCTACAACGACGCGGCCTGCGCCGCCTACACGTTCGTGAACGAGAACGCGGACGGCAAGACCGCGTGTTACTTGAAGTCGGGCGAGGGCACGCGCAAGACTAACGTCAAGGCGGTCTCGGGCTACAAGTACTGCGCCGTCTGAGTCCACGGAGCCCGTGGCGACACATAACACGAGCGTAGCGTAAACGAGTGGCAGCTGACGACGCAGTGCATGCCGTAGACACGTGACCGGATGCACAGTAGATTCAAGGTCGAGTCTTGCATTCGTTTTGGCAATCAATCATTCCTTTCGTGTACCCGCGGCCCTGGCATCATACAGATACTCGGAGGCGAACCCCTCGCTCCTAGCCGAAAGTCCTCGTTAGAGCCACTCCAGTGTGGTAGGATGCCCATCAGCGTCCTTCACGAGGCGGACCCGGCACATCAGAGCTGTGAGCGCTTCGCATCTCGTCCACGGTTGTAGCGCCGGAAAATGGAAACACCAGCACTCATCTCAGCGCGAGAGCAGGTGACGAGAGTGACGTGACCCAGAGCGCACTTCGTGTCCCAGTGTTGAAGATACGCCGGCATAGACAAGCGAGGCACTCGCATGCAAACAGCAAAAAAATAAATATTGGTGATATGGATGCAAAGATGATGGTGGGAAGCCGCAAACCCTTGAGCTGTGGCTGCCCCGTTTTCCGGTCCGGCGGCGACGGAAAATGCGTGCACGTCGACTGGACCGTCGCCCGCTTCCTTCTACTGGTGCCGAGTCCGCCGACGCGTGGTCGGGCCTTACGTCGCGGCCGACTGGGTTCGAAATGAGCGGCGCATGAGCCTGTTGCCAGCACGAACCAGACGTCTCTGAGCCATCGAGGCGGCGCCAAGTACGCAGTGGCGTGGTTTACAGACTGACGTTACTGGGCGTCGAAGTGTTTTGGATGTGGACGAACGCGAGTGCCACATAGGCGGCGCATCCGTCGTTACAACTTCACCTCAAGAGCTCGCAACCTTGAAATTGTTGCATCCAAAGTACCCACTATCCTGGCGTGCGTTCTTTGCTTCGGACAGTAAAAGCTGATTGAACATGCCGATCAGAGTCATCGCGAATTTGTAACACTGTCTAGAAGTCCGTCTGCTCTCTCTCCGTCACGGTCGGGGTTCGTTCGAAGGTGGAAGGCGGTCGTCAATGCCTTCTCCGCCGCTACGAGCGACGCGTCTCTGTGAATCTTCCGTTGGTGGAAACGTCAAGGGCACTGTCTCCTGGGGCGGGGCACGTTCCGGTCCTTCTCCTGTCCTTCCTCCAGCCGCTCAAAGCTCGGCGCCGCCCTCGGTTCATTCGTGAATTTGCTCGCGCAACAACAAAGCCCCCCCCCCCCCCCCCCAAGAGTTGGAGGACCACCCGCCACCTTTCTGGTCACTGCCAGATACTACTCGCCCAAGCCACCAAGAGAAGACGCCATGGCTCCAATGCTCGCGCCGTTGGCCGTGGGCCTCGCCGTCCTGTTCCCGCTGGCGCTCGCGCAGTCGCACATCCGCTGCCAGAACACGATCGGCGGGCCGTGCGGCGACTCGTCGCGCCCGAGAGAGATGAACTGCTGCGACTACGGCTACTGCCAGCCGTGGAACAGTGGGTACTACCAGTGCCTGGACGTGCCGGCCAAGTGCCCGACGCAGGAGACCGACATTGACTACTACGGCAACGACCTCAAGACCGTCTACGGCCTCTCCCCGGCGGACTGCTGCGAGACGTGCTCGACCACGAGCGGCTGCGCTGCGTACACTTTTGTGAACCAGAACCCGGACGGCAAGACTGCGTGCTACCTCAAGACGTCGACTGCTGGCCGGAGGGAACGGAAGGGCGCCGTGTCGGCGGCCTACAAGGACTACAAGCCACCTGCCTGCGAGACGGCACTGTGGGGCAACTGTGGCAACGACCAAGGCACCAAGTGCTGCCCCGACGCCGCGTACTGCCAGCCGTGGAACACGGGGTACTACCAATGCCTGACGGCTCCGACCAAGTGCCCCAAGCAGGAGACCGACATCGACTACTACGGCAATGACCTCAAGACCGTCTACGGCCTCTCCCCGGCGGACTGCTGCGAGACGTGCTCGACCACGAGCGGCTGCGCTGCGTACACTTTTGTGAACCAGAACCCGGACGGCAAAACTGCGTGCTACCTCAAGACGTCGGCGGCCGGACGTGTTGCCAAGAAGGGCTCCGTGTCGGCGGCCTACAAGGACTACAAGCCCCCTACGTGCACCACGAAGCTCGGCGACGGCTGCGGCAACGCCAAGGCCGGCGCCGGCTGCTGCCCGGACGGCGCGTACTGCCAGCCGTGGAACCAGTACTACTACCAGTGCATCGCAGTCCCGCCGGTCGCCAAGTGCCCTCAGATCCTTGTGGGCGTCGACTTCTACGGCGACGACCTGCGCACCGAGTACGGCCTGCTGCCGGACGGCTGCTGCGACGCGTGCGCCAAGGACACCAACTGCAAGGCCTACACGTTCGTGAACGAGAACGCGGACGGCAAGACGGCGTGCTACCTCAAGAAGGGCCAGGGCACGCGCAAGACGGACGCCAAGGCCATCTCGGGCATCAAGGCGTAGCGGAGGACCAAGAGATGAGCGGCGTTCGTTCCCCGCCGTTGACCGACTTACTGGGCGCGTGGACAAGTCGTGGCTGAGGGTGCGGAAGTCACGAGTCGTGTGCACAGCCTGGTGTCATTCGTGCATCCAACTGCTCTTCCGGTCCATTGTATCTGAGTGAACCATTCAACATGAGCAGCTCTTCAAGTAAACAAACCCACAAATCAAAGATCGTGTCAAACACATTATTTATCGCTTTTCATCATATTATACATCTCACAAGGAAGCGCAATTTTAATAAAATTGGATAAAAGGATTTCATTTTTATGTCAAATATACTATATTAGAGGTTGAAGATTCGCGGTACATCGAAGCGTCGCCGGTGTCATCCATACCTTAATACAGCGCGGTCCAGTATCAAAGTGCCGCGGCTCGCCATCCAGCCAAGTCGGACGCGACGGACGCCGTGTTGGCCTTCTCCGCTGCTGCTGGGCTGAGCGTCCGTCACAATCCCTCGCCCGTCGTCCGCACCGCTCGAAGCGACGCGCCGCAACTGATCCCTGCACTAAGTAGAACCAAGCGATGGCCGACATGGAGCTCCTGGACGGCGTCAGCGCCGAGCAGCTCTTCCGCGGCGAGGACAGCAACGGTCTCACCTTCGACGACATCATCGCCATGGTACGCGTTTGTGCTGCTCCCGCTGGCGTTGGCGCGGTTTCTAACCCGTCTCTTGACTGTTGAACGCCTGACGCGGCTCGCTCCTGACGACGTGGACACCAGCCTGGACACAGTACGTCTACCGCGACTTGCATTGCACCCGGTCTTGATGGCGTCGGTGGCGCTAACGAGTGTCATTGCGTGATGGATCACAGTTGACTTTGGGTGTGAGGCGGTGGACCTGCGCTCGCAGCTGACCAAGAAGATCTCGCTGTCGACGCCGATCGTGAGCTCGCCGATGGACACGGTGACGGAGGCCGACATGGCGGTGGCCATGGCGCTGCAGGGCGGCATCGGCATCCTGCACTACAACAACTCGGTCGAGCAGCAGGTCGAGATGGTCCAGGCCGTCAAGCACTTTGAGAACGGGTTTATCTCGAGCCCCAAGGTGCTCAGCCCGTCGCACACGGTCGCGGACCTGGACGAGCTCAAGGTATCGGGCGTGCCCATCACGGAGGACGGCCTCCCGACCGGCAAGCTCATCGGCCTCGTGACCAGCCGCGACGTCGACTTCATCGAGGACCGCTCGCTCAAGCTGTC
Source organism: Phytopythium boreale (assembly GCA_023338115.1). Classification (NCBI taxonomy): domain Eukaryota; phylum Oomycota; class Peronosporomycetes; order Pythiales; family Pythiaceae; genus Phytopythium; species Phytopythium boreale. The sequence goes on along the minus strand of JAADYG010000094.1, from coordinate 46,236 downwards.
CGAGGTCATGATCCCGCGCGAGAACGTGACCGTCGGCACCTTCCCGTGCACGCTCGAGCAGGCCAACAAGACGCTCAAGAGCTCCAAGAAGGGTACGTGACCGTCTTGCACACATCATTCAATGATTGTCGCTGAATAAAACTCGCAGAGCAGTCTCACTGACGCACAATCGGTTGGTTCAACAGGTACGCTCCCGATTGTGAACGCCGAGGGCCACCTAGTGTCGCTCGTGACGCGCATGGACCTGGTCAAGACGCGCGACTACCCGAACGCTCTCCGCGACGCCGAGAACCACAAGCTGCTCGTCGGCGCGGCTGTTCCGGTCAGCAAGGAGGCCAAGCTGCGCATTGATGCTCTGGTTGCCGCGGGCGCCGACGTGATCGTGCTTGACGCTCGCCAGGGCGACTCGACCGAGCAGATTGAGCTCGTCAAGGTACGGAAGCGAACGATGGCGTCACTGGACAGCTTGTTGATTGAAACTCTGACGCGATGCATATTATTGCGCATACGAACAGTACATTAAGCAGTCGCACCCGCGCGTCGAGGTTATCGGCGGCAACGTCGTCACGATGAGGCAGCTCAAGAACCTGCTCGAGGCCGGGGTCGACTCGGTGCGTGTCGGTATGGGCGTGGCCTCCGTGTCGACGTCGCAGATGGTCAAGGCCGTGGGTCGCGCCCAGCTCTCGGCCATCTACAACACTGCCCTCGTCGCCAAGCGTTACGGCGTCCCGGTGATCGCCGACGGCGGCATCGGCGGCTCCGGTAGCGCCATGAAGGCGCTCGCTCTCGGTGCGTCGTGCGTCATGATGGGCTCCTGCCTTGCCGGAACAGCGGAGGCTCCCGGTGACTACTTCTTCCAGGACGGCCAGCGTCTCAAGCGCTACTACGGCAGCGGCAGCCACGAGTTCTACCGCCAGATCGACCCGGAGCACGCCGCGAGTCTGGTCGCCGTGGGCGTGGCCGGTGCTGTCGTTGACCAGGGAAGCGTGCACCAGTACGTGCCGTTCTTGCTGCAGAGTCTCCGCCACGGTTTCCAGGACCTCGGCCTGCGCTCCATCCCTTCGCTGCACGACGACCTGTACGCCGGCAAGCTGCGCTTCGAGCGCCGTACGCTCGGCGCGCAGAAGGAGGGCGGCGTGCACGACCTCTTTACCTATTCCAAGCAGCTGTACGCATAAATCTTGCAGGCTGGTTGGTATGTGTAATTGAAGAGGCCGCGTGTAGATTGGTGCGCCACAACTGCATAAGGTCAGCTCCTTGCACACGTATGGAGAAGTAGCTTGCATGGGAGTTCGTGCACAAACATGAGCCACCACCACCACCACCACCTAGCGTTAGAACTCGATCAGCCTCTGCGAATTGAAGTCGCCACGACGCGCCATGAGCGCGTCGTTCCAATTGAATAGATCAATGCGCGGAAGGCACAGGTACTGGTACTTCGTAGGCATTGGACCTCGTTATGGACAGCTTCAACACGTTGCCAGGTTGAGCCAGTCGCCTTTTAGCGCAACTTTAGATAGTATAACTTGGTAACCTCTGAGTGGGTTACGGTTACACAATTCTCTAACAATGGGTTACTTCGTAACTTAGCAGGTACAGTATACGGGATATCCTCCGTATACCGGTTCACAAAACGGAGGATACCCCGTATACTGCTGCTGGCGCGGTTACACTCTGGTTACGCTGTTCCTTTTTTCCCACCTGGAGAAGCCTTCATCACGTAACCTCGTCGGGCCAGCGCGTCACCTGGGCATACATTACGCTATCAAATCACCGAGGCCCACGAAGCGAGAAAGGCGTCAAGGCGGAGTCCTTTCACTCTCGGTAACAGCAGACCGCGGCGAGCCACAGGACGACCCCGGCGGCGTCTGCGTCTGTGTGTAGTGCTCTTGCCCCCACTCCCGCTTCCCCCGTGGCGAGCGTGGCGATGGCCGAGTCCAGCGGCGCCGGCGCGGCTTCGGTGGCCGCGACGCCGGTGACGGTTGTGGCGCCGGCGGTGCCGCCAAGCCCGCAGTTCTGGTGCCACGTGTGCGCCTCGAGCGTCGCGACCGTGATCGACGTCGACTCGGCGGAAGTCTGCTGTCGCGAGTGCGGCGGCAACTTTGTCGAGGAGATCGACCCGGTGCGTCCGCCCTTCATACCCTGCACAGTACACGCGCACGCTACGGTGGACGAGGTGACGACTAACGACGTTTCTTCGTGCTGTTTTGATCGTGCGCGTTACCGAACACGACGCCAGGAGGACCCGCCGCAGGGCTTTATCTCCCAGGAAGACGAGCGGCCTCGCGAGTCCCAGGCGACGTCAGCGCCTTCGGCGACAGCGACGGCGAGCGCCAACACACAGACAGCCACCGGCGGCGACGGTGATGGCGGGGTGCGTTCTATTGAGTGGCGGTCTGGTCGTCTTCCTGTTCGTTTTGTAGAAAGTGGATGAACGAACATGTCTGCGCTGTGTGCGTGGGTGGACGGCCCCGCCTCTGATCGCGGTGGTCCAGATCTTCGCACCGTTTGCGCGCGACGCGACCGACGGACTGGACGCCGCGTTCCGCGCCAGACGATCGCGGCCCCGGTAGGTGTTTTTGCGCTGCTGGCCGTCCGATACTGGCTGGCAGCTAATGGCGGTGGTATGCGTGCGCTCTCTTGTGGAATTGCAGCCGGTATTACTCGAGCGGCGGCGCGGCAGGTGACGATGACGACCGGCTCCCGATGCCACCGGCCGAGTGCGTTATGTTTTGATCCCCGTGACACATTTCACCACTGAACTGACGTGGAATGTGTTGGGAATGGGTTCTGTCTCCGCATCGCTACTACATGACAGCTTGCTCCAGTTTCTATCGGGCAGCCTGGCGCGAAACGACCGGACGTTCGGGGGCAGGCCGGTTGAAGTGTTTGTCGGTGACGGCGACGGCGATGGGAACGGCCTGCTGAACGCGCTGGGCGGCATCTTTAGCCTGGCGACTCCCATGTTTGCCAGCAATCCGGGCGACTACGCGTTCGGCAACATGGCGAACGTGATCAACCAGCTCATGCAGAACGACCCCAACCGGGTACGAGTTGCTCGCATTCTGCTCCCAGTGTCACGGTCAATTAATGCTGACGCTACGGTGCATCGTCGATGCTATTCACACTACGAACGACAGCATGGAGCGCCGCCAGCAGCCAAAGAGGTAGTGGATCAGTTGCCGAAGCTCAAGATCGCGCAGAGCGACGTGGACGCCCGCGCCGAGTGCCCCGTGTGCAAGGACTTCTTCGCGGTCGACGAAGAAGTACACAAGTTGCCGTGCGCGCACCTCTTCCACCCCGACTGCATCCTGCCGTGGCTCAAGCAGGTAAGCCAAGCTGACCGCCTACAGCACGATTCTGCACGCAACAGCGCGTTGCATTAGCTTGCGACTGATCGTATATGGCCTGTGCCTTGCCTGGTTCCCCGCACTATGACAGCACAACTCGTGTCCCGTGTGCCGCTTCGAGCTGCCGACCGACGACCCGGACTATGAGCGCCGACGACAACACAACGCCACGTCCAGCTAGCATACTGCGCTAGTTGTCTTTCAGCCATCCGCCCAAACGTGCCAGCGTGCAGACGAAATCGGTTCTCGACAGCTAGGCGCAAGCATCGAGGGCGAGCCGTGTCGCGCCGGTCGTTCCGCCCCGATAGAATGCTGTCGAGTACAGCTTTCAGTGAAGGACCAGCGCGAGGCGCCACTACTTGCGCGAGGGTTCTGCAGGTCACTCGGTTGAAGCTATTTCTTTTAATACCATAGCAGTAGCGGTGAGAGCTCAGGTGCTGCAAGGCGCGATCATTCGTTGTGGGAACAGTCGCATCGTGGTAGGAAACTACAGCGTCGGCGTCGCGGCTCTCATCCGTGAGCTTAACACATACAGACAGAATGCCGTCGGAGGAACTGGCGAGCGACCGAAGAACTGCCTCGGACCTGTCGGAGGCGGTAATTCTCAAGCGCCAGAGCGAGCTCGAGACGGCCGCCGAGCGATACGAAGTAGGACGAGTGCTCGTGGATAACGCGGCTGATCCCACGCTCACACTTCGTCACGGCGTGTGCGGTGTTGACTGCAGCTGCTGTTTCGCCTCGCGCGCTCCCCAAGCGACTACCCGGACTTCAGCGAAGGTCTGGACGAAGCGAAGCTGGTGCTGGCACTTGCAGGTGACGTGCATGTCGTTGTCCTGGATCGCATGTCTCGGTTGTATTGCTCACGGATCGCCATGCGTGAGCAGAGTGCCGCTTGTGTCTGTGCCAACTCCAGCGAACGTCATGGCAAGTGACGACACGCGTTCAGCAGGCAGGCGCTTCCGTTCGCCGCTTCATGACCCCACCAGCTATCACTGCGGACGCCATCAGCACCGGCAACAGTCGGGAAGCACAAGTGACCAAGTTGCAGGCCGACCTGGACCAAGTGCGAGCGCTGTATCAGGTAGGCAGGGGAATTGAACTGCTCGAGATGACGTTGACATGGAGCTCTAATCTGCCGGACGCGACCAAGCTGCCGTCCGTTGTCAAGAGCGCCGCCGCGGCCCAGGGCCAAGTGCGCGTGCTCGTGGAGACGGCGGAGCTGCTTGCGTTCACAGAGGTACTGGCACACAACACTGCCAATTGTCGATTCAGTTTGAGGCTACACTATACCTGCAACGTTGACGCTTGGTACCTCGCTTGGACAAGCTAGCAGCGCGCAGGAGCCATCGCTGCCTTCTCGGAGGCGATTCGCCACTGGTACAGCATCGCTGACGAGGCCGCCGAGGCGTCACGGGTAGGAAGAACGCCCTCGGTCGTCTCGTTACTTGACGGCTCAAGTGCTGACGAACGCAACCTTCGCACAGACGGAGCGGACCCAGCAGCTGAAGCGAGAGGCCGACGCTGCCAAGCTGCTCGACCAACTGGACGCGTCGAGCGCCGCGAGCGCCGAGAAGCAGATCCTCCACGCTGCGTTTGAGCGCGTGGCCGGTAGCGACGGCAGACTCGCCAAGGCGCAGCTCAAGCCGCTCGCGTCGACGCTCAGCGCGCAGATCGTGCTCCGGGACGAGGAGGTTGAGCTCATGTGGGCGCAGATACGCTCCGCGAACGCGTCAGCAGTCGACAAAGCGGCCGCGGGCTTGGATGGCGGCGATGCTTTGACCATTTCGTTCGGCGGCGTGTGGCGCTGGTGGCTGACGGGAGACGTGCTCGCGTCTCCGCTGTTCGCAGCCAGCAAGAAAGCGTAACATACCCACAGACTGAGCAGCACCAACCAGCAACAAAAGCAGCAGCGAGACAACCAACAGCCAGCGTCATACATGCACGAGGGCGTCCCGGATATCGTTGTTCGTTTTTCTGTTCTGCCTCCTTCCGGCGTATCCGCTTGTTTGTCTTCTTTGCCGCCGTGTTTCTCCTTGCTTCTTACGTTCGCCGTCTCTCTCCGTCGCTGTCACCACCAGTTGCTGTAACTCTCATACACTCTGCGCGTCGGCTTGAATCGCGCGCTGTTTGAAAAAAGGCTGGAAAGAACGAGGCATCGGCGAGCTAGCACTTGCTCAGCGCGCGGGTGGCAAAGAAGACCACGTCACTATCGGCGTCTTGCTGCAGCGCCTGCAGACACGGCTTGACCGTGTTAGCGAGCGCGGCCGCGTCTACCTTGCCACCGATCGCTTCCAGTGTCTTGGCGACGTTGAAGCGAATGTTCGGGACCGGGTCCTGTGTATTGGAAGAACAAATAGTGAGCCGACAAACGTCTGATGATGAGAATCGAATCGATCGTTGCCATACCTGCGCCAGCTCCACGACAAGAGGGATCAGCATCGTCTGGATCGTGTCGGCGTTCATGGCCTCGGCCAGCACCTTGACGGCGTGCAGCGACGTCAGGCGGTGCAGGTAGTTGGCGTTCGAGTGCATCGCCAGGATGCGTGGCACGATGCTTGTCTTCGCCCACTCGACGCCAAAGTGCTCCGTCAGGTTGCGCAGGTTGATCGTCGCGGCCTCTGTTGAATGCGAATGCAAGGATTCAGCCATAAGAAAGCGGGTTCGACGGGATTGTCGCGCCATACACACAACAACCAGACGCAAGAATCATCGTGTACGTACCGCGGATCGAAAAGACGTTGTCGGTCAGCCACGACATGCACAGGTCCGAGAGCTGCTCCTCGAAGTATTCCCGCCCGAGCTGCGCGGCCAGCAATGGAATGTACTCTATAATTGCCAGGCGGATGCGCCACTGCCGGTCCTCCGCCAGATGCACGATCGCTGGCAGCAAGGACTGCGACAGCAACTCAATGCCAATGACCTGTTCAGGTGCCACCCAGCACAATGCGTCAGCGCTTTCTACGATAGCATTTGTAGAGCCGAGTGGACGTACATTGTTGCCTTCTTCGAGATTAGAAATGACGTTGAGGCGCACTTCCGAATTCTGGTCGTTCAGAAGCTGCATCATAGCAAACAACAAGAAGTCGGTCAGTGTGAGTACACATTCTTGGTGCCCCTGCTAACGAATAGCGAAAACCTTACCAGGAGAAACAGCGGCAACAGGTGCTCGATCGTGAGGTCACGGCCTAGGAACGGCGCCACCTTCATCACGACGGCCGCCAGCGCTGAGCGCACGTGCTCCGACAAGTCGCGCGCAAGGCGTTGGAAGCACGGCACGATCCGCTCTACAATCCGCTGGGGCTGAAGGATCTTCACAACCCCAAGAACCTGCGTGGGCAATCATCACACAAATAGCGTTGTGGTTAGCTATCGACGCGTCACTTCGAGTATTTCTGCGATAACCGATGGATATACCTTGGATGTTGCCGCCGTGCGCACTTCAGCTTCATTGTCTTCCAGTAGAGCAACAATCGAGTCGCACAGCGACGCGTTGACGATCTCGGCACCAATCGTCTCACCGATTTCGGGGAAGCGGTTCGCGACGGACCAACGGACGCGCCAGGATCCATCTCGCGCTGTTTCGAAAATGACTGGAAGCACCTGCGTCGCGATGACGTCGGCTGCGATCACTCGGGCAAGAGCGACCGCATTGTCGACCGTATGTATTCTGACAGAGTCCTGTCGGTCTTGCGAGAGCGCCAAGAACAACGGCAGCAGCTCCGTCACAGCGCTGGCACTGTCAATCTATACAATCCATCCACGTACGACTAGTTAGCAGCACTCCTGCAAGATTCTCCAGTATAAATCCCCACAGCAACACCCTTCAAATGACAACTTACCACTGAGGCAAAACCGCCGAGCGCGGCGGAGGCAGCTTTCCGCACCATGGGCGTATCATCGCGGCAAAGCTGGCCGAACATGCCGCGCATCTCCGCTTGGATCTCAGCGGGCACGCGGGGGTACGAGCCTTGGAAGAGGCCGCACGAAGCAATCCGCGAGGTAAACCTACGCCATGACGTTTCCATATCCGCGTCGGTCTTTCGTGTCAAGCGCACGGCTTCAATTAGACATGACATGATCAGTGAACGCACCAGTCCCGAGTCACCAGGCGCCGCAGCACCGGCACAAAGTGCTCCACGATGTGGTCGGCTTCCATGACTTCAACAACACTGCAGATCGAGCGCACGGCCTAAACCGGACGATGCACAGAGTCCGTCGACGTCAGACGACACTCGAAGACAACGTCACCACGGACAGCACCGGTATAGATCTCACCATGTCGCGCACGGACGCCTCGTCCACCGTCGCGAGCGACTCCAGCGGGCTCAGAAGCAAGTGCGCGTGCGCCGGACCGCCGACAACCTCCACGAACTTGCCGAGCTCCTCCGCCATGACGAGCAGCACTTCGTCCTCGTCGTCCAGCGAGTCTTCGGCCCAGACAAATAGCACTGTCAACCTACTGCTGGTGCTCGACGGCAACCCGCGCAAGCCACGCAGCATGGGTCTTGCACCACTCACCATTGAGGAACGGCAGGAGCTCGTTCTGCGTCCGCGCCGTTCCCAGCGCCGACGCTGCATCGAATGTTGCCATTTGAGCGGAGAAATCGACCACAGACGGCGATTTTAGGTCAGCAAAGCCCTCGCCTTGAGCCGTTCAGCACCACAACACAGGATGCGGCACGCACCAATGATGTGGATCTTGCGCATCGAGTTGAGCCGGAGCTGCACATCTTCGTGCTTCAGCTCGTCCACCAGGATGGCAATCGGGTACAGGCTGTCATCTACAGTACAGAGCGCGCAGCGAGCGTTGTTTTTTAGTCCCCCGCCCTCTCCGTCAACCCCTCTCACACCTTCTTCTCCGAACGAAAGGCAAGGCGAACGAGCGCGTACCAGTAGCCGCGGCCGCCATCGCGCGTTAATCTCCTCGCACACAACACGGAAAGTCTCCAAGTCAGCGCCGCACATCCTCCGATAGTACGCGCGTTTCCAGATACAGTAGTGGCGCCCATCGAAAACGCCGGCGTTTCGGCCGAGAAAGTACGACACGTGGGGTCGTCGGCGCTTCGTCGGGGCTCCCCCGTTCCCTCACCTCGTTACACACTCGCGCGGTCGGTCGGTCGGTCGCTTTGTCTTGTCTTGTCGGTGGCTCGCTCGCTCGCTCGCAGTCGCAGTGTCCCTCTACCGTCGCAGGGCGGAGGTGGCGCGCGGAGATGGCGGGCTTTCAAACCGACTTTGGGGGCGGAAATGTCCCTTCTCGAGCCGTTCGCGGTACAAAAAGCTCCGCCGGGAAGGAAGGATCGCTCGCTCGCTCGCTCGCCAGAGTATTCGATTCGAAAGGTTGTGAGACAGCATACAACTCCACTGTTCTATGCGTTCTCACAGGTTTTAGGGAGTAGACCATCCCAGTTTGCAAAACGCGGTGTAACAGTGTGAGACGGTGTCAGAATCCGAGGGTAGTTGCTACCGAGACGCTGACTGTGAAACGCAACGACATCCTTTCGCTATCGGATTTCACAGGGTCGAGCAGGCGGTTGCATAGTGAAACCTAGTGAACGCTATTAGTTTGCATTGAACGCTTTACGCATTGATACCCTTCTCTCCGCCTCGCTGCCGCCGCCTCAAGAGCATTTCCTACAATTCCAATCCCCGAGGCGAGTCGACCGTTCAACGACCGCAGAGTCAAAACTCGAGGGCACGCTCACTGCGGAAGCCCCCACTGAGGTCGTCGGGCTGCGGGTCGGCCGTGCGGCGCGGCTGCTCGAGGTGGAGGTGCTCGATGTGGCCCGAGGTGATGCCCTGCGAGACCATGCGGATGCTGCAGTACATGAGGCTGGCCCACTCGGTGCGCTCCTCCTCGGACGTGGTCTGGAGAACCAGTTTGTCAGACGGCGACCGTGCCACGACGATGCACGTGTCGCGTCCGGGTACCTGAATCAGGTTCAGGTAGCAGCCGTACAGCGAGAACGACTTGCGGTGCTTGAGCGACGGCCCGGTCTTGCCGGCGCCGCCGCCCGAGCTGACGATCTTGTAGTAGTGGATCTCGCCATTCGTGACGATCACCATGCGCTTCTTCCAGTTCTCGAAGCCCGAGCGGGACTTCTTGACCAGCACGCCCTTCTTGTACGGCGGCAGCAGGAACTCGAGCGTCACCGGGAACGACGACGCGCGCAGCGTCGCGCGCGCTTCCGAGTACGTTTCGCGCAGGATGCTCTTCCCGTCGACGGAGATCAGCTGGCTCCCGACAGCGACGTGTCCGCTGGGGCTTTGCGTCACGATCAGCGCTTCGGTGCGCTTCTCCATCTGCAGATCGATCTCCTCTGGTCGGTTGAACTGCATCTGGATCTTGACCAGCGGGATCTCCTCGGCTCGTTTCACCACGAGCGCCAAGCCCGCCACGGTGCCCTTCGCAGCGGTCCGACCCAGAGCTGTCTGCGCCTCTTGCAGCGCCTCGATCCAGAGATGCATCGAGTTCTCGTTGTGTGCGTTTAGGTGCATCTCGAACTTGCCGTCCTTGGAGGTGAGCACGAAGTAGTAGCGGCGGCCGTCCGAGCACTGGGCCATGCCGGGGCTCACGATCGTGTCCTTCAACGGGACGGACCCGCGGAGCTCCTCCTGGTTCTCCGTGTAGTACAGCAGCTTGCCCTTCTCGATGCGGAAGAAGCGGTTCTTCCAGCTCTTGTTGAAGTGCCCGCGCTTCATGAGGCAGCCTTCCATGTGGATGTACGACGTGGGGTCGTCGTAGCGCTTCCACTCGTGCAGGCACTCGTTGTCGCGCACGTAGAACTTGACCGTCTTGCGCAGTGGGTCCCACGGCTCGGTCGGGTTGGCGCCCGCCGCGTGCAGTTTGGCGATCCACTTGGTCATGGTGCGCTGCGACTGCGCCGAGATCATGAGGTTGCGCTGCGGCGTGGCGATCATGAAGACGAACTTCTTGTCGATCAGGTTGGTCTGCACCGAGATGTCGGCCTTGGCGCCGTAGCCAATGTCGATGGAGCCCTTCAGCCGCTTCTTGTGCTCGTCCGCGTAGTACGAGAGCACGCCGTCGTTGCGCAGCACGAAGAAGCGCCAGTTCCACGTCTTGAACTGCTGCCCGCACTTTTCCAGCCAGCCCTGCATGATGACGCCCATCTCGTTGTCCTGCGGCTCCACGTTCACGTCGGCGCTGTGCTCGCTCGCCGCCTCCTCGGCCTGCTCCTGTGTTTCTTGGCGCGGCGAGTCCACGCCGGCGACGTCCGACCGCGTGGACTGGCCCAGCACGTTCAGCCAGGAGAACCGCAGGCTGTTCATCAGGCTGTTCCGGCGCCGAGACGAGCCAAGCGTGTCCACACCACCCAGCTCGGCGCTCGCTGCGTTCGTGTTCTCGACGGAGCTCACCCGGTCAAGGCGCGCGCGGCCCGGGAAGGTCGCGAAGGTCGGCAGCTCGTTCGCGACCACGTCCGTGTCGCGGCTGGCGCTCTCTTCGCCGTCCGAGTGCGTCGCCAGCTCCGCCGGCGGCTCGGTCGTCGTCGTGTTATACATGCGCGCGTCCACGTACAGGTCGGTGGCAGTTGAGGCCGAGGACAGCCGCCGCGCGTGCAGCTCGCTCTCGTCCGCGTCCCACGCCGTGCGCCGGCGGTGCTCCTGCTGCTGCTGCGAAGCCATCGCCATCATCATCATGGCCGGGTCCTCGCTCGCGGGGAGAAAACTCGTGTGTCGCCGCCGGCCCGGCCCGCCGCCCTTCAAGTCGCGCGCGTGTCGCGGGTCTGCGCCGTCGCCCACGTCGATCGACGACGCGTCGGGCGGCGGCGGCTGCTTGGCGTCCGTCGAGAAGTCGAGCGTCAGCCATTTCTTGAGCCCCATCGTCGCTCCAGGCGCCCGGGAATCCAATACTGTACTGGGCGCGAGAGAGCTCTCTCTCTAGAGAAAGTCAAGCCGTCCGCTGATAGTGAGTGAGTGAGTTTACGACCGGTGGATATACCCAACTACATAACGGTGGTGGCTGATACTGGGCGACCGCTTTTCGAAGCGCGAACTCTATACAAAGAGCGAGACATCCGGTACGTACCCTCTGCTGCATACAGCGCGCGAGTGTCCCTCTACTGTATTAGCGGCGGCTGGCCGACCCTGACGCGCCGCCACTCGCACACTCCTTCCTTCTCAACAAAAAAAGCTGGATTCTCGATCAAGTACCGTACCTATGCATGTATATCATGCTACACATACTATTGTATTTTACAATTTTTTAAATATCAATACTCTTGACAAAAAAAAAAATTTTCAAAATTATTTTATATTGCAGTTTCTGAAGAGTGTTGATCGCCGTCGCCAGCGATCGTGGTAGAGACGGAGCGCCCGCGCAAAAATTTCGCGCTCGCCCGTCGATCGATCGGTCGGTCAGTCGATGGCCGGGGCCGTACGACACTGGCAACGCTATACAGTAATAACAGTTTACGGCGTGTTGCGCAGGCGTACTGTAGTGGCCTAATCAACGATCCAAAGCGATCGCCGTTTGTACTGTATGCGGGAACGCGACGGTTGGCGTGCACCATGAAGGAAGGGGCGTCCCAGCGCTGCTGTCGAACTGCGGCTCTCTGAATAAAACGGAGCCGCTGGCTTGTAGCTGTACTGTACACTTGGACACAAAAGTGTCCCGCGGGACTGATCGTCGAGGAGGGAGACGTGGCCGCTCCCACGATAGCGTTAGAGCAAAAGAATCCGGTCGACGTACAAGTCGGATACGCTGTGCAGCTCGTGATAACGACTTGATTGAATAGTCCGAGGCAGATTCGATCGGGTGGCTGCGCGTCCTGTACAGTAGCATGGCGATCATCGAGCATTCCAGAATCCAGACGGAGCTGACGGGCTGTCAAAATGTCAAGATGGACTGATGGGCCGACACGCCGCGAGCACATCCGCGAGCTGCCCCATAGAAATGCGTCGTGCTTCTTCCTTCCGCTGTTGTCTTCCGGCGCAGTTGCCCTCCATTATCGACCGCATCTCATGAGTGACGAGGGCGGATGACGCGCCGCAACAACGTGTTCACTCACTATAAACAGTACACTGACACGCTCACTTCAAGTGACTGGACGGGGCACAGTAATACTGTGACGTAACTCCGTCACGCTCCATTCTTCTTTTTCCAAGCAAGACGTGACGCGCTCATACCTTCTCGTCGCTCGTACTGTATCATACGCAATGCGCTCCGGCCGTCTGCCTCCTCACTCACTGGAACAGCTCGGCGGGCAGCATGGCGGGCTCGAGCTGCTCGTCGGCCAAAAAGTTGAGAGGGAAGTACACGATGTGGCCCTGCACGTCGTGCAGCTCGGCCGCCGCCACGCTGCTGGTCGTGATGGCGCTCAGGGCTCCGCTAAACACCGACTGGCGCCGCCCCGACGCATTCGGCTGTTCGCCATTGGGTTCCGCGTCGACGTCCGGCTCGCCTGCGGGCTCCTCGCCGCCTTCGGGCGTCTCCTTGCTGGACTCGCCGCTGACAACGCCCACGACGCCGGCACCGCCGCCTCCGACGCCCTTCGAACGACCGCCGTCCACCATCGTGGTCGTGGTCGTCGCGGCCGCCTGGGCAATGTGCGCGTCCAGCTGATTGTACCTGGTCACGTTGTCCGACGGCACGCAGCCAAACGCCGCCTCATACGCCAAGTGGTTGCGCATCGCGTGCTCCTGCATGGCGAACCACGCGTCGCTGTCCACCGGGTTCGCGTACTTGTCGTACAGCTCCGAGCCCGGCGCCACGCCAAAGTGCTCCTCGAACAACTTCATGCGGAACGAGTGCGCGAACTTGCCGAGCGCGAACGTCCCGTTGCCGAGCGTTGCGCCCTCGTGCATCTCGTGGTCGTCGACCACCACCGCGATCTCCGAGTCGCGGTCGCCGCACATGCTGCGCTCGTTGATGTTGGCCGAGCCAATGATGCAGCTGCGATCGTCGACGATCATGATCTTGCTGTGAATGTACACCTCCTCGGTCTGGGCCGAAGGCGCATCGCCTCCGCTGCCGCTCTGCGTCACGCTGTGGTTGCGCAGGCCGTAGAACGCAATATACTTGAACGGATCGTCGTCCAGTTCCTTCATCAGCGCGTGGTAGATTGAGTGACGGCCACGCGAGATCGAGCGGTACTGCCAGTACATAACGCCGCGCAGACTGCTTGCGTCCTTGTCGTCGGGGCGACCTGGGAACGCAGGCAGCAGCGGCATGACCACCATCACGCGGAACTTCTCGTGGTTGTCTGCCGCTCGGCGGATCCGCTCGACCAGCGCGTTCGCGATCCGGTTCGAGCAGAACGGGTCGCCCTCGAGCCCCGACACGAAGAACTGGTTCTCGATGTACACGAAGTGCTGGGCGCTGCCGATGAGCCGGATGTACGCGTTCTGGATACTGCGCTCCGTCGCAATGCCGCCCGACCACTGCGACAGACTGCGCACTACTTGCACGTGGCACATGAAGCCCTTCCCGGCAGTATTCTCTTCTGGAACAGGAGACATTGCTGATCCAGTCGCCACTGTATCGTCCGGAGAACTCTCCGCGATCGTGTCGGCACTGCTCGCTTCCGGCCCCGATGACGAGTTGCCAAGGTGCAACAGTCGAGCGAGCCGGTCGTGGCGGTTGAACCCGCGATGGCCCTCGCCTTGCGACTGGGTCAACTGGCGGATGTTTTGCATGGCGCGCACGGCACGCACAGCATTCTGGAACCGTTTGCGCAGTGGCTTCGCACCCGCGTGGTCCAAACGGTCCAAGTCCTTCCTCGGCACCAAGTGGCGCAGACGCTTCGACTTCTTGCGCGTCGACACCGAGTAGTTCCAGCGCTGGATGAAGTGGCGAGCGACGTCACGCGCTGGCTGGCCCTCCAAGCGGCAGTGACAGTCGTGCCATGGCATTCTCGGCACCACCTTCCGGTCAATCATGTCGACTTCAGGCTTGTCGACTTCGATGAAGTCCTTCACACGCGGGTTCGAGTAGTCCTTGCCCACAAAGTCGGTCGGCACGCCGTCCGCATCAAAGAGCACGTGGTCGGCAGTGTCCCAGCGACCGAAGCAAAGGTCGAGGCCGCCAACGAAGCTGATGCTCTGGTCGACGCTGACGATCTTTTCGTGGTGCGAGTACATGCCAAGCTGCTTCATGATGAAGTCGGGGTCGCGGAGCACGTGGACGTTTTCATGCAGTGCGCGGAACTTCTGCTTCGAGAACATGCTGTTGAGCGTCAGTGCCATCGCGACCTCTTTGTACATGAGGATGTAGACCTGTACGCCCTCTTGGGCCTTCGCGAGGAGCAGCGTATCGAGCCGTGAGTCCGGGTGCAGCTCCGCCGGGCGAAGCAGGTGGATCATGGGGCAAATCCACCACCCGGCAATGAAAATCTCCTTCTTCGCGCCGCGGATCGCCGTGTAAATCGCCGCGTACGCGTCCTGGCCATCGACGTACCACTGAGCATAGGCCGGAATCTCCGTAGGGCTACGTGGGATAGCAAACGACCCGTCCCGGTGCGTCTGCGACCAAAGCGACGCCTCGCTGGCCTGTCGAATGGCATTCGCCCACTTGTGGATCACCTGCTTGGTGCGCGCCTCGAGCTGCATCACGTACGTTGCGTTCGACACCAGCAGCGTCGTGTTGGAGCCCGTCGCTTCGATGCCGCGGTTGATCTGCAGCTTGCTGTCGAACAGCATCGTCTTGCGCGGTGTGATGTTACGGGTCGATGAGTAAATGGCAATGCTCGAGTGCTTGAGCGCGACCCAGCTCCACTTCTTAGACCGAAAGTTGACGCGCTTGACGATGCACATGCAGTTGACACACTCGTTGTCGCACGTGACGGTGGCGCGGTTGATGCGCACGTCCTCGCGGTTGCCCTTGAGCCAAAAGCGTACCTTCAGCCAGCCTTCACGCAGCGACGAGCGCCCCTCTTCGTCAAAGGTGCTGTCGCTGACTTGCAGTAGCGACGCCATGACCGGTGACGCCAGCAGGCGATCCACACGGACCGCCGTCTCCAGCAGGCGCTGCACGAGCGCGACCATTTCGGGGCTGATCGACTTCTCCGCGTTGGCGAGCAGCAGCCGGCGCATCTGGGGCCACCGCAGTCGCTGGATGTGTTCGCTGTCGCGATGCGCACTCTCGGCAAACGCCGAGGCCGCGGTCATGAACGCCGAGGAGCCAGAAGCCGGCGGCGCGGCCGAGTCGCCGCGGTACGACTCCCCGCCGATGCTGGTGCGCTCATCCGCGCCGGCGTGGTCTCCGCCTGCCACCGGGTGCCGCAGGTACGGGCGACTCTTGATGTACAACCATAGGCTCGAGATGGACTTCTTGGGGATCTCCACCTGCCACGTGTACGACTTGTACTTGAGCTCCACGTCGTACTCGACGTAACGCGTGGGCCAGCCCTCCTTGATGCGCCCGCCGAGCACGCGAACGCGCGGCGGCTCGTCAAACACGTGCATGTCCGAGTCGCTGTCCGCGTCCAGGTGCAGGAACGTCACGTGGTCCGACACGGCCGACATGGCGTTGCGCAGCGCCGCGCGCGCACGCGTGCTGCCCGTCATCACGGCCGAGTCAGCGTCGCTCGCCGCGGTGTTGTTGGTCGCAGGCGCGCTCGCCTCTTCGTTCGCCCGTCGCGAGTGCGACTCGGGCGCCTGGGAAACCACGGGCGGAGACGCGTCGCTGTGCTCCGTCGGACTCATTGTACAGTCCTGTACTGGCTTGCTTTGAACGCGGCCTGGAGGGAAATGAAGCGCTCGCTCTCTCGAGCGCGGAGACGGCGCGGATTACCCTGCCCGCCTGTCCGCCGCGGATTACCGGGGAGAAATGGAAGGTGATGCGGGAAAAGCGGGGCCGCGATGAGAAAAGCGACCGGTGCAACTTTCCCTTGCCGCCGGGCGTCTCATACTTGGGCTCAGTATGTAACGGGGACGACGACGGTGCGAAAATGGACCGGACCCAAGAAGTGCCCCCGAAAAGTGGGAGGAGTGTCTAACATACAGTACAGTCATCGCCTGCTGTATTGACAAGTGGTACTCATCATTTGCGAAAGTTTATAGTATTCCAGTGGACAAAACTCATTACAAATGATATTTTAATTTGATAGAATATTCAAGGTTATCGAACATCAACGTTGTTAATACTGCTCTGCTGGGTATTGTACAGTCGTACCGTACTACAGTATTTAGTGGTGGGTTCAGAAATATATGAATTTGTATGGAGAGAAGAATACGAGCGGCAAGCAATACAGTGTAGAATGGATTTTTCACTGGTGCGAAATAGTTAATCCCATATTCACTTGAATTTTGTATTCTCAGGAGTTTTAACAAAACTGAAATCAATATATTTTGCACCCACCGCGCCAACTTCAACGACCCAAGGGCGCTTTTCTTCGCCATCGATAGATCCTCCACCAGTGTCGTGGCTTCATTCGCCATCGATCGTGCAGGAGCAGCGTCCCAACGAGCGCTGTTTCTTGCCGTAGAGGCTACTGGATGCTGCAACCTCGCGTTTCTCCACAGAGAACACGAGCTGTGGCTGCAGTAATAGATACGTTGTGAGAAGGCCGTGGTCCATGGCAAAGTGGCGAGGCTCTGCGATATGCTGCACGCTAGGCATGAAGGCGCGCGGATCCGTTGGCCTGCCACCTTAATAGCTGCTGGGGGTGATGGCTGCATAAGTGGGCCGCCCGCTTAGTGGGCGCGACTCAATGTCACATACGCATGCATGGACGTTGATGTGGACTAAGTAATTGGCCACACGGCCACCTGCATGCACGACGGGATCGCATGGGCAGGGCCATCAGCGAAAGAGCTTGACAGGGGAAACGGAGTCGACAGGCTCTCATCTATTCATTCGGGCGTCCTTCTATGCAGATTGTATCGTACCTGCCAGGAGCGACTCACTGGAAGAGTTCGGCCGGGAAGAGCTTGGGCTCGAGCTGTTCGTCCGCGAGGAACTTGAGCGGGAAGTACACGATGTGGCCTCGCACCTGGTGCAGCTCCTCCTTCTTCACCGAAATGTGCGAGCTCTCGCGAAGGTTCACGGTCATCGCGCCGCTAAACACAGACTTGCGCCCATCATCCAACACTGGCGACGACAAGGAGTTCTCGAGCGCAGCTTCATCGTCGTGTGCTGCGGCCGGCTCGGTTGTAGCGACCGACGGTCGCGCGCCGGGGCTCTGCGGGGTCGAGTTCCGGCGCGTCGGGCTCTCCGCCGCTCCATTTGCGCCGTCGCTGTTGGGCGCGGCAAGATGCGGGTCGATCTGTTTGAAGCTGCTGACGTTGTCCGAAGGCAGACATCCAAACACCGAGTCGTAGATCTGGTGGTTGCGCATCGCCTGCTCCTGCATCGTGAACCACGCGTCCCTATTCACCGGGTCCTCGTACTTCTTGTACAGCGGTGTGCCAGGCGTCACACCAAAGTGCTCCTCAAACAACTTCATGCGGAACGAGTGTCCGAATTTGCCGACAGCAAACGTCCGGTTCGCGATCTTCACGCTCTCGTGCATCTCGTGGTCGTCTACGACCACCGCAATCTCCGAGTCTCGGTCGCCACACATACTGCGTTCGTTGACGTTGGCCGAGCCGATGATACAGCTTCGATCGTCAACGATAATGACCTTGCTGTGAATGTATACCTCTTCCGTCTGTGGCTGCTCGTTTGGACGGTCGCTGTGGTTGCGCAGGCCGTAGAACGCGATGTACTTGAACGGGTCGTCATCTAGCTCGCTGAAGAGCTTGTGATACATCGAGTACTCGCCGCGACAGATCGTGCGGTACTGCCAGTGCATGACGCCGCGCAGACTACTCGCGTCCTTGTCGTCAGGCTTGCCCGGGAACGCCGGTAGCAGTGGCATGACCACCATCACGCGGAAATTTTCCTTGTTCTCCGACGCGCGACGGATCCGCTCGACCAGCGCGTTCGCGATCCGGTTCGAGCAGAACGGGTCACCCTCGAGCCCGGAGACGAAGAACTGGTTCTCGATGTACACGAAATGCTGGGCGCTGCTGATGAGCCGGATGTACGCGTTCTGGATACTGCGCTCGGTCGCCACACCTCCTGACCAGAGAGACAGACTCCGTAGAATCTGCGTGTGCACTTGGTAACCCCGCCTCTCGACCACGCCGGGATCATCATCGTTGAATTCGTCGTCCGACTCCTGATCAGAGTCGATTTGAAGCATTGGCTGGTCTTCTTGGATAAGCGGCGTCGGCCCAGTCGACTCTGTTTGGGTCAGCATCTTCGAGATGCGGCGGTTGGAGTTGAAGCCCCGATTCTCACTGCTGTCGTTGTCGACAGTCAGCCTGCGAATGCCTTGCATGGCGCGAACGGCGTGAACAGCCTTCTGGAGGCGCTTGGCCAGCATCTTCGAACTCGACTCGTCTTTCGTCATACGCACAAAATCCTTGCTGGGAACTAGGTGATGCAGCTTCCTGGACTTCTTGCGCGTCGACACCGAGTAGTTCCAGCGCTGGATGAAGTGGCGAGCGACGTCGCGCGCTGGCTGGCCCTCCAAGCGGCAGTGACAGTCGTGCCATGGCATTCTCGGCACCACCTTCCGGTCAATCATGTCGACTTCGGGCTGGTCAACTTCGATGAAGTCCTTCACACGCGGGTTCGAGTAGTCCTTGCCCACAAAGTCGGTTGGGCGGCCGTCCTTGGAGTCGAAGAGCACGTGGTCGGCAGTGTCCCAGCGACCGAAGCAAAGGTCGAGACCGCCGACGAAACTCACTTTCTGATCGACACTGACAATCTTTTCGTGATGCGACCACATCCCGAGCTGCTTCATAAGGAAGTCGGGGTCGCGGAGCACGTGCACGTACTCGTGGAGGGAACGGAACTGCTGCTTGGAGAAGTAGGAGTTGAGCGTCAGCGCTACTGAGACTTCCTTGTACATCAAGATGTAGATCTGATCATTACAATACAACACCGCAGTGTCAGTAAATGGCATCGCATCCAACCAAGCAGGCTTGCATGGTACTCACATTGACGCCCTCCTCAGCCTTGCTCTTGAGAAGCAAATCCAGCCGAGAGTTCGGGTGAAGGGCCGCGGGGCGAAGAAGATGGATCGTGGGACAAATCCACCAGCCGGCGATGAAAATCTCCTTCCGGGCAGAGCGGATGGCGTGGTAGATGGCTTCGTATGCGTTCTCACCGTCCACATACCAGCGCGCGAACGAGTGCATCTGTGTCGGGTTCCGAGGAATGGCAAACGAGCCGTCACGATGAGCTTGGGTCCAGTCGGATAGCTCGGCAATCTTGCGAATCGCGTTTGCCCATTTGAGAATGGACTGCTTCGTCTTCGCTTCCAGCTGCAGAACGTACGTCGCGTTTGACACGAGCAGCGCCGTGTTGGAACCTGTCGACTGGATGCCACGCTCGATGCTGAACTTCTGGTCGAACAGGAACGCTTCCGTTGCCTTCATAGAGTCGATGGACTCATAAATGGCGATACTTGAGTGCTTCAGAGCGACCCATCGCCACTTTTTCGCACGGAAGTTTACACGCTTCACGACACACATGCAGTTGAAGCACTCGTTGTCGCACGTGACGGCGCCGCGGTTGATCCGCACGTTCTCGTGGTTTCCTTTGAGCCAAAAGCGCACCTTGAGCCAGCCTTCGCGGATTGACGTGCATCCTTCCTCGTCGTCGAACGTCGAGTTACTGACTTGGAAGAGTGACACGACAAACTCGGACGACAGCAATCGCGGAATCCGAACGGTCACGTCCAGTAGCTGCTGCACGATGGCAATCATGTCGGGGCTGACCGACTTCTCCGCGCTCGAGAGCAGTAGCTTGCGCAGCTGCGGCCACCGCGACTCGGTGGTGACATTTGCCGCGCTGGTAGACGTGAGTGTCGCCGTTCGCTCCGACACGGTCGACTGCGCAGGCCTCAAGTGCGGGCGCGACTTGATGTACAGCCAGAGCGACGAGATCGAGGACTTGGGGATCTCGACCTGCCACGTGAAGTTCTTGTATTGGAGCTGTTGCACACGACACATGCGGAAACATACATGTTTAATATGTTTGGTCCGTGCAAGTATTCCAAAGACAGCAAGGCATACCTCGACGTCGTACTCGACGTAACGCGTGGGCCAGGCGTCTTCGAAGCGTCCGCCGAGCACGCGCACAGTTGGCGGCTCTTCAAACACGTGAATGTCGCGGTCGTTGTCGAAATGGAAGAACGAGAACGGGTCATGGCCCGTGTCGACACCGCCGGTCTGCGGGGGCAGGCCGTTCACGGAGTCGCGCGCGGGGCTGCGCACCGAGTCGTAGAAGAAGACGCCGCGGTCGTTGCGGCGGCTGGACAGCGTCATACTGTTCAGGTCCGAGCTCGTCACGATCGACTCGTTGTCCAGCTCGCCTGTCGTCGCCGCCGGGGCAGACGTTGTAACTGGCGCTGTAGCTGGTGCTTGTGCTTCCCCGGCGCGTGCGTCTGCGTCAGGCGTCTCATCGGCGCGGCTCATGTCGGTCGACTTGCGAGTGCTGCTTTCCCGTCCGGGTTGCCGTCCTCCTCCTAATACTCACGACTGTAAGGGCGGTCGTTGCTTGAGCGCGAGTTGCCGAGTGACCGCCCGCCGGTTTCACTTTTGCGCCGGACTGTATTTTCTTCTTGTTTTGCGCACCCGCGCACTTGGGATGTGCTTTGCTTTCCACAAAGTGTAGGTTCAGTTGGTTGTTCGTGTGGAAATTCGCAACAGTTGGTGTGAATTGTCGCACGATCCGTGCAGTCGAATATTTTTGCTCGGGAAACGTATAGACAGTGGAAGTGATCCAGAGGCAGTGAGGAACAGCTGGTCGTAAAGTACCATTGCAGCAGAAATCCCAGCCAGCTCGAAAGGTTACGCTGCGTGCAATGCACCTTTTGCCAGAATGGCCCCGCGCCAGCCCGCGCCGCGCATGGGCAACATTAATCTACTATTGCGATGCAATGCTAGGCTTGCATACTTCTAGAAGCACTCGCCTCGATCATGAAAGTTGCAACGCAAATATATGCGACCGCTGGCTGGAACTGATGTTGCCTTCATCCAAGAGCACAGGCAAAAAACGGCTGGGCGGCACGACGCATGAAACCTATCTGTCCGGATGTTGCAACGTGTAACCCCGTAACCCATTTGGCACATTTTACCGTGGACCACACGACGTTTCGTGAAGGAACCGCCCCAAAGACCCAAAAGTAGTGTGGTCCACAGTAAATGCTTGTTATGTGTGGTACAAGTCCCCCAGTGCCGCGGTGCTGCCTTTTCAAGAAAGGCAGACACCGCAGCGACCGTGACGGGTGGGCCAACAGATCGCGACGATGGACGAGCGGCCGATGCTGCGCGGCGTCTTCGCCTTTGAGGACGAGGAGACGCCCGAGTGGCGGCGCGTGGTGCTCACGGAGGGTGCGGGGGGCGTGCCCAAGTTCGCCACCAAGTCCGAGTGCGAGGACTTTATCCGCAAGCACTGCTGGCGCGGCTCCAACCCGGACTTCCCCAAGCTGCAGCACGTTTTCTCCATGCTCGTGGACTGGAAGCAGATCACGGACATCCTGATCCCCAAGATCGCTGAGTACGACCAGCGGTTCCCGCCCCAGCCGCCCAAGGACATCAGCGAGGCCAACCGCTTCGTGCAGGGCGAGGGCCTCGGCGTCGCCGAGGGCGTCGACTTCCGCGTCAATTTGCCCTTCCACCGACGGGTAAGACGGTTCGGTTACAGTCAAGCGGGTGCGATGAGGTCTTTCGGTGTATGCTGACCATGATGCTCTCTGGCTATGTGCAGACCAACCGGGAGTCGACGTTCAACACGCTCAAGTACCTGTTCTTCCACATGCGCTGCGGCATTTTCGTCATGATCCGCCGCCGGCGCGTCGTGATGTTCGTGCCGTTCGCCAACAAGGACTACGAGAACAATTGGGGCGATAACATCACCTTCGACAGTTCGGACGGGTCGATGAACCAGTACTACCGAGGTATTGAATGGATCCGCGGGCTCGCATTCGTGGCTTCCGGCAGTTGATACTGACCGGATGGGTGTATGACTGACTCTACAGAGAAGCAGCAGTACTACCGACGCGAGAACATCATCCCAGACCCGCGCAACTGGTGGGCGAACGGCAACATTATCTGCAACGAACACTGCCGCTACCGGAACCGCCAGGACGAGACGCAGTATTGGGGCGACCAGTTCCTCACGCAGCTGCGTGACATGTACGATTGCTCTCTCGTAATACTGCGTGGGTAGGGCATTCTGTCCAGGTCTTGACGTACTGCTGTTTGCTTTTGACATGCGCAGGCTAGAGGACGCGTGCAAGCACCGCAACATCCCCGACTGCGAGTTCTTCATCAACAAGCGCGATTACCCGCACTTGAAGGTGTGCAGCTCTTGTTGCTTATCGGTTGGCTGGCTGTACCACTTGATCAACTTAAATCTTGATGGTTTGTGTCTGTGTGACGATCAGGAAAACCTGAGCGAGCCGTACGGGTTTCTGTTCGACAAGGACGACCGCAACCCGGACGACGATATCCCTCTGACCGAGCACCGCTACGCCACCTATGCGCCTGTCATGAGCTTCTATGTCTCGAAACGGTTCGTCATACCGAGCTGAGAACCGCTTGTCTATGAGCATTGACCTAATACTTAATTCTCAACTGTTACGCCACCAGGTTTGCGGACATCCCGTTCCCGTGCTCGGAGGACTGGGAGGCCGCGACTGGTCTGGTGTTCCCTCAGTCCTTCCGCCACACGCACTGCGACTCATGTACCTGCCGCAACCCGACCAATTGCGAGAACCAGTGGGAGTGCTTCTGTGAGCTTGGCCCGAATCAAAAGAAGCGCCACGGTATCGAGGTAGGCCATCGAGAGACTGGGTGTGTTGATTGAACACATCAAACTGACGGCTCCTCCTTCTTTGTGGTCACACAGGATGCGCGCGACCTCTTCACTGCCAGCAACTTTCGCAAGTTCTACAAGCCGTGGGAAGACAAGGTCAACACTGCGTTCTTTCGCGGCAGTGCCACTGGCGGCGGCACGACGATCGAGACGAACCAGCGACTGCATTTGGCCCACTTGTCGAACACGTGGAAGGACGACGTCGAGTACAATGGCGACGCCACTGGCGACGGGGTGCCGTTCTTGAACGCGGAGGTGACTACGTGGAACTTGCGCGACAAGAAGATCGCGGGCAAGCCCATGACGTTCCTGCGGAACAAGAACTTCATCTTTGACGCCGGACGCCAGCACTTTATCCCGATCTACGAGCAGTCCAAGTTCAAGTACATTCTGTACGTCGAGGGCCACTGCGCGGCCAACCGCTACGCGTTCCTCATGCGACTGGGCAGCGTCATCTTGAAGGTTACGTCTCGCTGTGTGGCGGACGAGATGTGGTACTACCCGATCCTGAAGCCGTTCGAGGACCACGTGCCTATTCGCGAGGATCTGTCGGATCTTGCCGAGAAGATCCAATGGTGCCGCGACAACGACGACAAGTGCCGCCAGATTGCGGCTCGTGCGAACGAGCTGTACGAGCGCTTCGTGTCGAAGGAGGCCATCCACGACTACATGGAGGTGATCTGCAACCGCGTCGCGCAGCGGTTCGAGCCGCCGCCGCAATGGTTCAACCAACCGGAAGAAGTGGAGACCGTCAAGAAGCCGTTCTTTGGTCGGCCTCGGTCTGTGTGCGTGAACGGCGCGAACGCCAGACTCTGCAAGCGGTGCCAAGAGCTCAAGCAGGAGGACGAGGAGCGGAGCCGGCGCTCGTCGCGTGAAGAAAGCGACCGAGGGCGGCCCTCGTACGCGTCGTCCCACGGTGACGACCGCCACAGCAATCGCCGAGAGGATCGCGGGTACGGCGACAGGAACGACCACCATGACCGCTACGGCAGCGGATCGAACCGTTCAAGAGACCGCTCTCGCGATCGGTACGGAGGAGGGTCGAGCTACCGCGGCGGCGACAGCAGTGGAAGCTCGCGCAACTACGACAACGGGGACCAGGGCTCCAAGCGCCAGCGCGCCAACACGGTGGCTCAGTGCCGCAGGTGCCGCCGCCCCAAGACAGCGTGCAGCTGCAGCTACCGTAACTAGTTGCCGCGTACGACAACATGCCCGCTTGTCCAGACGACGGGTGTGCGCCGCCGCCGTGATGTTCGAGCCTGTCTCATTTCTCCTGCCTTGACGCCTTTGTAACTTGCCACGTTGCTAGAAGGGTTTCTGCTTTCATTTCACTCCGTTGCGGTGTGCTCAGCGTGCTCAACCCCGCGCAGTCTGCAGCTTGGAATACGCCGATCGCAACTTCTCCATATCGTCGAAAGCGTCCTGGTACTTTGCGACCGTCACCTTGAGCTCCGCCACCGTGCGCTCATACTCGCGGCGGCTCTCGTCGACGTCGCTCGCGAGCATCTCCAACCCTTCCAACGTGCGCACCACATGGGCGAACCGCGGCAGTTCGCGCCCGAGCTTGCAAAAGACGTCCACGAACGTTCTAATAGGTATAGCGAGGAACAAACACCACCCACGCAGCGCTCGTCAGTCATGAGGTCGGCGCAGTTACCCACGTCCACGCGGTGCAACGGACCGCTGGTGCTCCATCTCGACGTCGAGGGACTCGGTCGCCGCGTTCTTGCGCAGCGTCTGCAGCAGCACGGGCTTCATGTCGAGCATGGCGGCGAGTTCGTCGCGCAGTGCCCGCACGCGCGCAATGCGCAGCTGCAGCTGACGCGGCTCCGTGCACTGCGCGGTCGCGGCCGCCGCCTCGAGCTTCTCGAGCTCGCGGACGTCCTGCGCGCGCCAAGAAAAACAGCACGCGGGCGCGTCAATCCGCTGCGATCGTCCCCCAAACGATATAGAAACGGTAGTGTGTACATTAAATAGGGTCTCCGTGCGCTCCGTCGCGCTCCTGATGCGCGCCATGAGCTCCTGCGACGAGGAGCCGCCCCGCGGTTCATCACTAGACGAACGTGCGTCCGAGAGCTGCAAACGACAGTCGGACCGCCGCATTAGCCTCGCAGTTCTCCGTCAGGTATGAGAGCGCGCAGACACAGACGCACCAGTTGGTTGCGTGTGACGAAGGCCTTGATGCCGCCGAGCGCGACGGGATACCGACGCGAGCGCGGGTCGTCGCGCGCCCACGGATTGGTCGCCGCCATTTTCATCCGATGAACAGCTTCTGTTCACAATCACAGTCAAACCGAACGATATAACACTTTGATTGGCCAATATTAATGATACGACTACGTTCTATTGGATTATATTAAGGATGCCGTCTCCTATTGGTTCAAATGCACGCGTTCCTCCATAAATATTTGCTTCAACCCTATTTTTGGCATGTTGATGGTCGTGTGGCGCCATTTTGCCTGCTTCCTCAATCATCACTAGCGCCACTGCCACAGTTCATTATCCCCACTGCATCGAGCCTTCCGCGCAGAATTCTGGCCATCGGAATGAACCCGGAGGTGTTTGAGGACGGCGAGCGACTTGTGGTAGCCAGAGCCAAGCGCGCGGGCACTCGGCTGCACCGACGACTGCAGGAGAGCATCTCCGAGTCGCGCATGCTTCAAGTGCTCGATCGAAGTCTGGAAATCGATCGGAGTGCGCCGTCGCTCAAGACACCATCGACTACTCGGTCGTTGCTGGGTCTCAGCAACCAGAACCAGGACGAGGAGGAAGAGGAAGAGGAGCTTGTGTGCGTCTCCACCATGGTCGCCGTCGAGTCCGAGGCGGTCCAGGAAGAGCCACAGCAGCGGGTAAGGGACTCGGCACACAAGCTTGTTGACGCCATGATGGACTTGATCGTAATGCTTCGTGGCTTCGCTCAGGTATGCGGTGTGCTCAAAACCGTGCGGCACATCAGTCGAGAGCGCAGCGGCGTGGGCTCGGGCCGGCAACGGGAGAACCAGTCCGAGAGCGCTGAAGGCTTCAAGTGAGGCGAAAGGTTAGAACAAAGCCTATGCGGCCGACCGACCAACTGCGTCGGGAGGAGAGCACGCCTATCAACTATTCTCAAACAGCAACAAGACTCATCTCGACACCTACACACCGAGCCCGGTACCTTTCACCCCTCTCTATCTCGCTCCCTCGTTGCGTGCATCATAGCTATCGGGTCCGCGTCGGATACATCATCACAGCGTGCCCTCTCGTCGTTAACAACCGACGGCGAGAGCGGTTCACGTGGCGTCGAGGGCTTCAAAATCGACAAACCGGTTCGGGTAGAAGTTGGTTCCTTCGAACGTCTCGTCACGGCACAGCTTACCGAGCTCCTCCGCGACCTTCAGGTGCCCACGCACGCCACATTGTCGAACGGTGAGCTCACAATACCGACTCGAATGTGCAGCAAACTGGACGGACGCACCTTTAGATACTCCCAGGCGAGCGGCACCGACGTGTGCAACTCAATAGACACGTCCGTGCTTGTGATGAAGCCCGCGCTCGACTTGGTTACCATGCTTGCGAGGCGGCCCGCGACCTTGTCCTCTCGGTGCGAGTCGGCCATTAGCACGAGCAGCCCGCCGTCGAACTTCCGCAGGTGATAGCCGAGGTGCAGCGCCTTCTGCAGCTGCGCCGCACGGTACAAGTCATCTGGAGACACGAGCTCCACGCCTCGCGCGCGGTTGAACATGCAATAAATGTCTGAAAGGGTCATGATGCCGCCGTGGCGCGGCATCTGGTCCGAGAGGTACTCGGCGAGTTGACGCGCGAGTTGCTGGAAATACGCGCCACCAGAGTTCTCGCGCGTTACGGGGCTCGTGATGCCCATGTCCAGCATCAACGCGGTCAGCTTGTTCACGTCTTCTTGCTTGCTGGTGCTGTCGCCCTCGCTGCCGTCCGCCGCTGCTGTCTGCGCCGTCGCCGACTTTTGCGTGTCAACGTACCGCTCAATCAGGCCGACCTGGGCGGCAGCAACGAGCTCGTGAGCTTCTGGTATCCGACACACCTCTTCACCATCGAGCGGAGGGACTACGTACCATGTCGCGCGCCTTGTCCATGAGGTTCTTCAAGTCCGAGAACGCGGTCGCGGCCAGCTCGGTCGTTTCCTTCTGCGCCTCCTGCTGGCGCCGCAAAATACCAGCGATGCCCGCGTCGGCGGTGTTAAACTGCCGCTTGACCAGCCGGCGGTCCGCCAAGTGGCTTGGGTGCGTGTCGCGCCACGCCTTGCGCCGCAGCGCCGCCTCCAGTGGACTGAAAAAGTCGTCCCGCCCGCCGTCCTTGAA
The DNA here is from genome assembly GCA_023338115.1 of Phytopythium boreale. Taxonomy (NCBI): domain Eukaryota; phylum Oomycota; class Peronosporomycetes; order Pythiales; family Pythiaceae; genus Phytopythium; species Phytopythium boreale. The sequence continues at coordinate 18,742 of JAADYG010000094.1, read as the reverse complement.
CGACAGCTTGATGTACGCGCTCGCGACCACTGGCGCCGACTTGACCGTGAAGTCCAAGCGCACCTTGGCTGATCAATCACCACCAGCAACGCTCGCATCAGTACGGGACGAGCGATTCGATACCAACCGCCGCCTCGCAGCCTACCGGAGCGCGCGAGGAAGCCGGCCTCCTTGTTTAGGCGCGTGACCCACTCGAGCGGCAGGAAGAGCGCCGTGGGCGGCGCGCGCGACTCGTCAATGTAGAAGAGGCGGTGCGTCGTGACCGCGCACCGGCCGCGCAGGTGCTGCGTCTTCTCGCTGTGGTCGTACAGGCTGATGTGCTCCTCGCTGTAGATCTCCACCTCGCTCGCGTACAGAGCCGGCCGGCCCGCCGACGTCAGCTGCAGCGCTGAAACATGCAACCAGACAGACAGACAGCCACATTGTCTCCACGTTACATCGGTCAGCGGAAGGAAAAGGCGGCGGCAGGGTGAGCGAGCGAGCGGCTTACGCTGCAGCAGGTCGAGCGCGGACGTGAACCCTAAGGCGGGCATCGAGCGCGCGGACGAGGCGCTGCCCACGCTGCCGACGTCCTCGGCGACGTCCGACATGTGCGTCCGAGTGCCGCGGCTCCGCTCTCTCCAGGCAATGTCGCCGACCGATCGGTCGTCGGCCGTTGGATTATCGCGCGGCGTGGTCTGGAGAAAAGTGTCTTGATGATGCGGCGCGAAGACACTGGAGGGATGCTCTGTCCAGGGAAAGCTGTCACACAGACCACACAATTATTGAATATGGAGCACATATTGCAGATCAGTACGCATATATACGAATTCAATTATGTTGCACTTTAACAAAAGAGCCCACGGCAACGCGCCATGTTTGTCGCTGGTCTTATCCGCTGGGTAAGCGTTCTTATTCATGATCATGGGCAGCGACCCAGGGTAGGTCCGTCGTCAATGCAGTGAGAGAGATCAAACGACTACAGGACCCCAGCACAGCACAGCGTACTCCTCGCCTGGTGGATCAGCAAGTTCTTCCGCCACTGTGCACGCTGCTCCGATGGTTCGGCGCGTCCCTCAATGCGGCGGTTCCTCTCTCTCGCCGACCGGCGAACCGCTTCTCAGCACGACATGCACCACCAGAACAACCGAGTCGCCCATTGCCACGGACCCCCCTGCTGTACTGCGTGACGAGTTTGTCGGTGAGCATGCACGGATGAGCAGCGGCGCGACCTGGTGGCTGGATGCGGTTCACGAGGTCCTCCCGCCGCGCGTGGGTACGAGCCCGGACCTCTCGCCTCAAAGGACGTACTGTGACGCCAGCCCGTTGGCATTGGGCTGCGAGACTTTACCGGTCGTTCTGGCCCCGGTGGTGCTGCTCCTCCTCGTTGTCCGACTAGCTTTGGACCGGGCTGGGCGATGATGCTGCATCAAGGCAACGACGAGCACAACACCTTTGCGCCTCACTAAGCCAGAATCTCTCACTCCACGCTCCTCCTGTTGTTCGCATGTGGTTGCTTACTTTGTTCTAAGCTTGGCATCGCTACATGACCCACCCATATTTGGGCGACCAATTTGTGCTCGGTGGCGTTTCGACCCGCTTCAACTTGGTGAGCGTGTTCCTATATTAGCTCACCGACTCCATCTCTTCTTCTCCCTCCTCTTCCCGCTACGTTTGGCTATCGACTAACATGCCAATTGCCCAACTAGCGACGCCAACATGCAGTTGAGGCGGATCTACCTGCGGTACTTCCCGCCGGCGCTGCGCCTCGAGTACACGACGTCGGGCGGCAAGCTCCGGCACAAGACTGTCGACCTGCTCCACGTGAGCGCCGAGTCCAACCTCACGCTCGTGGTGCAGCACCTGGTCGACTCGGAGCGACTGCTCATGCGCGCGGCCGCTCCCAAGCTGCGCGAGCTGCCTCACCGACTCGTGCACAAGCAGCTCTCGCTGTCTCATGCGCCTCTGGGCGACCGCGGACGTGGAAATGGCGGCTCCCTGCAAACGCACTTGGTCCACCGGCCGCACCAGCTGCCGATGACCAACATGGCGGTGAGCAAGACGGCCAAGCTGATCGCCACGGCCAGCTACGACAAGACCATCCACCTCGTGCGGCCGTTCGACGCGCCGCCGACAAGGCCCGAGAGGCCGACCAACAACGCGCTGATTGGTCACGACAGCATCGTGTTCTGCCTCGCCTTCCGGCGGCAGCACTCGGATCTGCTGCTCTCCGGGTCGTTCGACAGGACGTGTCGTCTCTGGGACGTCCATAAGCAGTCCACGCGTGGCGTGTACCGAGGCCACGAAGGCGAAATCGTGAGCGTCGCGTTCGCTCCCAGCGGCGACTGCTTCGGCAGCTGCTCCATGGACTGCACGGCCATTGTGTGGGATGCCGAGACGGAGACGGAGCGGTTCGCGCTGACGGGCCACTCGGCCGAGGTCTCCTGCCTCGCGTTCGACTCTAACGCGCGACTCCTCGCCACCGGCTCGTGTGACTCGACCGTGCGGCTCTAGGACTCGCGCTACGGCGGCTGCTTCCGTTCGTTCGAGCACCACGACGCCGACGTGTCCAGCGTCATGTTCGACTACCAAGGCAACTTGCTGCTGTCTGCGTCGGCGGACGGTACGTGTAAACTCTGGGACGCTCGCTCCACCAAGTGCTTGTTCGACTGGCACGATCACGGCAACGCGGAAGTCGCCAACGCCACGTTCAACGCGTCCGGCGCGCTCGTGGTTTCGTGCGGCGCCGATGGCAGAGCGTTCGTCTACGACACGCTGACGGGCACGAGGCGCTGCGTGCTCGCGGGCCACAGCAAGGGCGTGGCCAGGGCGAGCTTCAACATGCAAGGCTCGCAGGTGCTGACGACGAGCGCCGACTGCACCGCGCGCATCTGGAACGCCTTCTCGGGCGAGTGCGTCCAGGTGCTGCGCGGCCACGAAGAAGAGGTGGTTGACGGCGCCTTCAGCTACGACGGACGGGCCGTCGTGACCTTCTCGCTTGACAACTCGATCCGCGTCTGGAAATGAAATGAAGCAACGCTTGGTGCTGTAGGTCTCGTAGTATGCTCATGATGATGTCGAGAGCTAATAGTCCATTGGCCCTGGCCGGAGCTGGTCATGGTGAGTAGACCGATCGATGATACTTCCAAACGCGTAGCCAAGCAGAGAGCAAACAGCGATTGCTCGTCTTGGGTTTTCAATCGGGAGTTTATTATGAAAGCGGTTGGCGAAAAGAAAGGAGAAAGAGGAGTCGAGGAGCGGCGCGCGAGCCAGCAAGGGACAGACGTGGTGGATTGCGATCCAATAGCAGACCTGACGCCTCGGCCGGGTGTGTGGTTGGTTGGCTGGTTGGTTGGCTGGTCCGGGCTCGCGGTAACTTAGCAACATCCTTTCTTGGGCGGCGCCGGTTTTGCGTTCAGGTTCACGCCGCCCGACTTGGGCGCGCCGCCTTCCTCCATGAGGCGGTTCTTGACCTCGCGCGCGATCTCGATGAAGCCGCTCTCGACATTAATATTGTTCTTCGCGCTCGTCTCGAAGAACTTGACGCCGTACTCGTCCGCTAACGCCTGGCCCTCCTCCGTGCTCACGACCTTGTCGTCCGTCATATCGCACTTGTTGCCGATGAGGATCTTGTTCACGTGCACGTCCGCGTGCTGCTGGATCTGGCCGACCCAGTTCCGGATGCTCTGGAACGACGCGCGGTCCGTCACGTCGTACACCAATAAAATACCCTGCGCGCCGCGGAAGTACGACGTCGTGATCGTGCGGAAGCGCTCCTGCCCGGCCGTGTCCCAGATCTACAGTCGACGGCAGCATGCCAAAGCCAATTAGCATCCCATATCTGATGGTGGATCGAGGAGGCTTCCAGTGCGTGCGTCGCGTGCTTGCTTACCTGCAGCTTCACCTTCTTGCTGTCGAGCTCTATGTTCTTAATCTTGAAGTCGATGCCGATGGTCGTGATGAACGTCGGAGAGAACGAGTCGTTCGCGTAGCGCAGCAGTAAGCACGTCTTGCCGACGCCTGCTCAAAAGAGTTCACCACAATCACATGAGCGTCAGTCACGGCCCCACGTATCCAAGCCAACCGCGGGTGGCGCCTCCCGCGGCTCCGGCTCGCAGCGACTAGAGCGCGAGACGCACCGCTGTCGCCGATCATGAGCAGCTTGATCTGCATGTCGAACGGGTTCTCGTGTCGCGCCATGGTGGCCCGGCGTTAGTTCCCTACGTGAAACACGACAGGGTGCGAGGACTAAGCAATCGCGCACAATAAGAAGAAAGGGCGCGCCACCAACGAAGATAATGAACTCGTCCAGGCACGCGCGCCCATTCGCAATAACATGGCGAAAAACGTTCGCGCCGACCGCCCCTTCCCTCACTTCCCCCCTCTTCTGTAACGCGGCCCCGGGGCATCCAAGCCCAGAGGCTCGACCCCGCGCCCGCGTGTCTAGATCCTCCGGGGGGCCCCCACGCTTGCAAGGACGCACCAACGCGGGGGGACATGCTAGCGGGCGCTTTTGTTTTGGGAAAGGACGCGCATGCGCCCCACAGGGAGGAACGGGAAGGGGAACGTGACGGACGCACACACTAAAGATCGGTCGGTACCTGGCGTCGAAGCGGGAGCTGGCGAGCACTGGGTGGTCCGTCGGCGCGTCTTCCTCGTGTCCTTCGTGGTCGATCGCCGCTTCCGACCGCTGGTGCTCTGCTCGCGCGCGGCGTTTTTCCGTCTGCTGCTTTGCTTTTTTCCCTTCTTCGCGCTGTTGGCGATGAAACCTACGCTCCTTCTCTCGCAGTCGCCCTTTTCGGCTCAGTTCGCCCTTTGTGCGCCGGAGTACAAACCCAAAAGTATACAAAACGCAAGTCGAAGCGGCTAAAAATAGCGACCCCGGCGTGGGGCACGCGCGGCCGGAAATAACCGCAGAGTACCGTGAGTGGCCGGGTAAGTCAAACGCACAAGTTGAAACGGGCCGACGCGAAGGCGCACTGTCCCAATCGACTGCGCTACAGTATACTATACGGTTGCGGGGTGGAATGGTGGCGTATACCGCAGCCGAAATAAACAGGGCAAGTCCGGATCTCGCGACCACCTTGACCCCACAAGACCCTCCTCGCCTTTTGCCAGTCCGTTCGCACGACGCGCGGCCCGATGAAGATACAGTGAGTACAGTAGCTCCTTCCACAAAGCAATGCACGTCCGCGTTGCCCATGAATCTAACTATGTCGCGCGGACCTGCCAGGGGGAAATCGAAAGTGGTGGGAACCCAAGCCCAGTTGAAGCAGTCGGTGGGAAGTATCCGTGGTGTGCGGCACACCACGTGTGGGCGCTGGACACGACCAGACAACAGCAGCCTAAAGTTACGTGGCTCACACGCGGCCAATTTCGAAAAAAAATACTAAAATATTCGATTTTTTTTCCATTTTTTGTTGTGGCAAAAGCAATGCCGGAGGCGTCGCGCGCCCTTCAAGGTCAAAGCGCCGCGAACAAGAAAGGGAAAGTGCGAAACCAACGAGAAAGGACGACGCCTCGTTCCTCCGCACTTGAGCATATCCCCGCGCGACCGCTTCGCCTGCCGCCGCCGCTATGAGCGGTACGTTCGCGCTCTTGTCGTCGAGTGTGCGTGTCCTCCGTGAGGTAGGTGGGCTGGGCTAACTGTGGCCGTGCGCGCAGTGAAAGAGTCGGCGGACAAGCCGTCGATCGGCGACTTTTCGCTGGGCGCGTCGCTGGGCGAGGGCAACTTCTCGCGCATCGTGCGCGCCACGCACCGCGCGACAGGCGAGGAGTTCGCGCTCAAGACGATCGAGAAGACGCGCATCAAGCGCCTGCGCATCCGCCACCCCAACATCTTCAACGAGATCAATATGGAGAAGGACGTGCTCAACCAGCTGCGCCACCCGAACATTATCCGCCTGTACCACACCTTCCAGGTAAGCAACACGTTGCAGACGGGCTAAGGTTTTAGTGTTGCGCTCTCATCTTCTGCTGCTGCGCTGCAATACCCATATGCACAGGACAAGGTGAACCTCTACTTCTTGCTCGAGCTGCTGGACGGGGGCGAACTGCTGGACCAACTCATCTTTGACGGGCGGCAGATGGCGCTGCACGAGGATCTTGCGCGCTTCTACCTCGCCGACGTTGTCAACGCCGTCGAGTACATGCACGCGAACCACATCTTGCACCGCGACCTGAAGCCCGAGAACATGGTCGTGTGCAAGAGCGACGGACACATTCGCCTCATTGATTTTGGCACGGCCAAGAACCTCGCGAACCCGGCACTCAACGGACCCAACTTTGTCGGCACACCCGAGTATATGCCGCCCGAGGTCATCGACAATAAGGAAGCCACGTGCGCGAGCGACCTGTGGGCCGTCGGGTGCATCATGTATCAACTCCTGACAGGAGAGACGCCCTACAGCGGTGGAAGCGCCTACTTGACCTTTCTGCGCGTCCAGGACGGCAGTATTAACGTCCCAGAGTTCATTTCGGAGGACGCCCGCGACCTGATCACCAACTTGCTGCAGCAAGACCCCCTGAAGCGTCCTGATTTCCACCACGTCAAAGGTAAGAGCGCGTGCTCGCATGCTTCACAGCCTCGATGGACACTGATGCACTTTCTTCTCGCAACTTTGGCATTTTGGTCAAACCGCAGCGCATCCGTTTTTCAAGGGAATCGATTTCGGGAACCACATGGCGGCTACCAAGCCGAGCGTCCAGTTTTGCGGCAGACCGGAGTTGTTTGCACTCGTGAAGGAGCTCGAGCACTTCGAAAAAGTTCGTCAGCGCGCACGGCGCTCAGTGGAGTTTGGCCCGGCCGACGCACTGCAAAACAAAATTTGCGCGCTTGATCCACGGGAAAAGAACCTGCTCATGCACATTTTGAAGCGCAAGCAGGTGCTCCACCTCCCAGGTACGAAGTGAATTGGTTGAGTACGGGGCAAGTGGCTTGCTCAATCACTGAGACTCGTGCCCTGTTGTGGATGGCATAGGCATTTATCTGCGCTTCTTTCCCTCGGCAATCCAGGGTCGTTGCCACTACGCCACAGACCACAAATACGTTGGGCTATCACACGACTTGCAGAACCAATGGAACGACAACTTCTCGTTCATGCAGGTTAGTTGGTTGTGTCCAACCATTGTGCATGTGCACGCATTTGCTTACTCACATCTCCTGCTTGACCAAAGCTGTCTGGTCCCCGCCTAGGCAAAGCTGCAGCTGCGACGGAGCTGGATGATCGTGGCGGATCCACCTGGGAATCTGAAGCTGGAGAGTTCCGTCAAGCTATCGCGACCATTAACCGGAAGCGACCGGCGTTTGTTTCTATCATTGGTGAGTTCGTGAATGCCGCCCCAGACCAGTATTTCTACCAAGAACAAGTGGCCGCTTTCCAGAGTCTTGTGAATGAGATCGACGCCGACATCCGACTCGTACGTTGCTGAAGTGAATTTCGTGAATTCCCGACTGTCAAGCTGCAAGACGACATCACTAACTCAAACTGCTGCTATCCCTAGGTGTTTGTTTCTGGGCCGGACTCCGTCGGGGCCCCCGATTGCAGCACAGCAGCGCTATCTATCTACGAGTCCCACTTTGGTGACTCATGGTTCAGCTTCTGGTACGAACTGAACGTGATGCCGAAAGCCGATTATTCTCTACGAAACGCGCTTAACATACCCAACGTGTCGCAGGTTCGGCGGCATGAAGTTTATCGTTTTGAACTCGTCGCTACTGTGCAGTCCAGCGAGATTTGGCCACCAGGCAGCTCGGCAAGAAGGTGAACGGCCGTTCGCACCCTTCTTGGCGGGTGAACTGCTCGTGCTGATTGTGGTCGTGGTATGGAAACAGAGTGGCTGAAGAAGGAGCTTGAGAATGGAAAGCTGTGCGCTCGTGGCACCGCTGTGCTAATGCATCACGCGCTGCAGGGCGCTACGGATGGCAAAGCAGCCGTGTCCAACTCCACTAATGAGTCTCCCGCCAACAACGAGAGAAGCGATTTCCTTCCAAAGGAGGTGCGTAGCTGCCGATGTGATGGCACTTCGTGTCACCCTCTTACGACCGTCTTTTCTTGCCTTGTTGCTGCACGCAGACACGCGAGAAGTACTTCGAGATGATCTCTAAGGCTCAGACATGTCTTGTCGTGAGTGCCGGTGGAGATTCTGACGGCATGAGCAGCGTCGTGACGAAAATTCCTCGGCAAAGCGGCGAAGGCGACGACGAGTTCAAGTGTGACCTGATCCGTTGCCAGTCGCCCTGGAACATGCGTGCCGCCGTCTTCGTCGCCAAGGTGTCACAAAGCAGCGTTATCATCGACAAGTTTCAGGCAGAGCCCATCGTGCCGCCGCGTATTGCTGATCGCGGTGGCGCTACCGCCGCCATCGCCCCCACCACCCCCGTGTCTGCGTCCGCGAAGCTTGCTGCGGTACCAGAAGACCAAGAGCACGACCAGTTGACGGCGACGCTCGAGGCTGAGGTCGTGGTGATCAATCTCGCGTCTTGAGTTGGTTGGTGCCGCCCGTCTCCCAACTTTCATATTGACCCATTTGCACTGCAATCTGCACCCACAGAGTAACGCGCACAACGGCTTCAATTGCTCACCACATCTGCCACGATCAAGTTTGTTTTGTTTTCATAATGCAGTCTGGCCTCAGTCAGCGCGCTCGACACGATCCCCTTCCACTCATTACGGAGATGCCCCATCGACCGGGAAGGAGCCAAATTCAACAGGCAAACAACCACTTCCACCACACAGCATCGCCGCGCAACACGGAACGCCCGCCTCCTAGAGAAGGCTGTCCTCTTCCTCGTCGTTGGCGTCGTCCTCGTGCTGCGTCATGCGCAGCGTGACGCGGTGGATCTGCGCGGCGCGGTTGGCGCGCTCGTAGCGCTCGCGGCAGCGCTTCTCGTGCTGCTTCTTGGTGAACATGACGCCCAGCAGCATGGCCGTGAGCATCATGAAGCCCATGAAGATGCTCGTCGCCATCTGCGCAGACGGCGGGTTGTACTCGACGTTGCCACTGGTGGCGCCGGTAGACGCAAGCGACTGCGCCACCGGGGCGCTCGTAGGTCGGACCACCGCGAGCTGCACGTTGGCCGACTGGAGCTGAGCCGTCGAGGCGTCCACGAACGCATCCAGCTTCGTGTCCATGTCCTTCAAGAGCTGGAACGCGTCAGTGTTCGCGAGCGTCGCCTCCGTCTGCGCCAGCACATCCAGCTGCATCAGGCACTCCGCGAGCTCCTGGTCGACGTTGCTCGACGGCGACGAGACCTGCAGCTCGCCGGCATGGACCGCCTCAGGCAAGAGTTGGTCAAGAATGTCGGTGGCGGTCAGCAGCTCGGCACACGCGCCGCTGTTCTGTCCGAGCGTCAGCACCGTCGACATGGTCGACGGCGTCGCGTCCAGCGCCAGCACGTACGACTTGTCGTCCACGCGGATCGTCGCGCGCTTCAGCGTAAGCGCACTGTCCAGCCCGAGACCGCCACGGAGCGCCTTGTTGGTTGCCAGCTCGCCCATCTTGGCGTCCAACGCCGCCGCCGTGGCGAACGCGTCCGCGTCTCCCACGACCGCGCCATCCACGTCGAGGTACAGCGCACAGCCAGCGCCCGAGGACGAGGCCGCCACCTTGGCGAGCTGCGCGTGGCCCTGGAACTGCGCCGACGCCGGCAGCAGCAGCGCCTCGAGCTCCTTGCCCGCGGGGAGCGGCGGCAGATCGGCGCACGCCATGCCAGTCGTGTACACCAGATCCGCGTCCACGCGGCGGCGCTCGCCCGACGAATAGGAGTCAACCTGCGTCTGCATGATGGGTAGAAGAAGAGCGATGTAGGCGAGAGCTGACCTACAGAGGAGGAGGAAGGGGGGGTCTCGACAAAGAAAATCGAAAAGTATCTCTCTAAAGGGAGCGCGTGCCTGGTTCTTCCCTCTTCCTTGCACTTCAAAGTCAACGGGATCAGGAAAATGCCTAGATTTAGCTTGCCACAAATCCCTAGAATAAGGTGTTTTAACCTTGTCGCTTCAACTTATTCATCATGTTCATCACACTAATGTAGGGATCTCTCAAACATGGGATGTGTCCATTTATATGCTTCCCGTCATTTACGTGTCTTATTTACGGAGCGTACCCCCCGGAGCGTAACCCAGAACAACGCATCCGCCAACGAAAATGGCCGCGCCCCCGGAATTGATGCCGCTGGCGGAGGCGCCGCGGCGCGTAGGCGAGGCCGTGCGCTTCGCGGCGGTGGTGCAGCAGATCTCGGCAGGCAAGCGCGCGCTGGTAGCGGCGCGGCAGCGCGTGGCCGTGTACAACGCGCTGCTATTGGCGGACCCGAGCAAGCAGTTCTTCAAGCTCACGTGCTGTGGCGACGCGCTGCCGACGCTGCCCGCGGCCGACCACGCGCCGCAGGACGCCACAATCCGCGTCGGAGACATTGTGCTCTTCTCCGAGTGCGTCATCAAGGTGTTCAACGGTAGCGCGGAGGCGCAGTTCTCGCCCCAGACGTCGCGCGCGCAGCTCCTGTACCGCCGCGATCGGTACTTCAACACACGCGACGTGCGGCTCAAAGACCTGTACCCGATGATCGAGTGGTACCGGCAGCACCGGCACGAGTTCATGCTTACAGACCGCGCGGTCGCCACAGCGGCGGCGGCATCCGCTGCGTCGAGCGCCACGAGAATCAAAGACCTGCGCGAGAACATGGTCGCGACCGTCGTGTGCAAGCTGAGGAGGCAGCGAGGCGCCGAAGGTGGAGGCATGAGCAGATACAGGGGCTCAGCACCAGCCAGCGGCTTTGCTCTGACCTCCACAGCTGCTAATGCTGCGACACGGGCGAACACGGAGTTAGACGGCGTTCTTCTGAGCGAGCTCGTCATGTTGGACGCCCCGAACGACTCGATGATCGTGAACCTGTGGGACCAACACGCCGAGAAGCGGGCTGTCGCGCGGCTACTGAGCCATCAGGGCGCGTTCCGCATCGCCGGCGTTGTAGTCGGTCTCCACGCCATGTCGAACCGCTTGCTGGCCAACACGACGGACCAAACGACGTTCCAGTGTCTCGAAGCCAGCGACCCGGACGCCGTCGCGCTCGAGCAGCGGCTCGGCGGTGGCTCGCTGACATTGCCGGGCAGCGTCCAACCACCAGTATCATGCGCGACCATTGATGATCTGGAAGCGTCCTCGTGTGAAGACCGTCATATCCTCCACAACGTCCGGGTCGAGCAGATCCACTTCGACGAGTCTGTCGGCAGCAACGGACGCATATTGCCGCGGTTCGCTCGCCGCTTGGTCGAGGCGTTCTGCAGCGTCTGCGAGCGCCCGCTCCTTCTGGAAGAGCATGGACCAACGCCAGCAGGAGATGGCGAACTGGAGAAGGATGTGAGTGTGGGCAGGTGCGTAAACAACTGCGAGCCGCGAGGGGGCTCGAGGCAGGAGCCGTGCATCTGGCGCTATCGCTCGTTCCACATGACGCTCCGCGACGATCGTAACCAGCGCGTCGTCGTCCAAGTGGACGACAACGCGCTCGTCGAGCTCGTCGGCAACATCGACGCGCAGACGCTCATGTCCAGCACCTCGCCTTCAGTTACGACAAAGAGCGCGAGATCCGCCGCCGTGTGTATGCTGAGCGCGCTCGTCGCGAGCGGCGACCAGACGTTTGAGGCCGAGATCAGCTGCGTCGTCGTGGAGCCGGCAATGGGGAGCGACCTCGACAGCCACTCGCTGCCCAGCTCCATGGCTCTCGCGTACAGCGGGGACCGCGAGAGCCAGCAACTCCACTGCCGGCGCGTGTACATGCTGACGGCGCTCGTGCCGACCACGCAGCACCTCCTGCCGTTTTGACCATGTAAGTGCTGCTTTGTACCAAATTGTAAGAACGGCCACGCGTTATTTATTCTTTTCCCATTACGACGACGACTGTGCTAATGCTTGTCGCTCGTGTTCCAGGGACACGACACTCGAGAGATGCAACATGTGGTGAGGCCAATAGCTGTCCGCTACTGGGTGAAAGCGTACGCTGTCGCGTTGGTCTAGCTGAGCTTGCCCGAGACGGCGCCGACGTAGCGGCTGGGCGTGCCGGCGGCGCTCTTGAGGTAGCACACGGGCTGCCCGGGGTTGTTGTTGATGTACGTGTAGGCCTTGCAGCCCGTCGTGTTGGCGCAGGCGTCGCAGCACAGCGACGGCAGGCTCACGTACACCGTCGCGATGTCGTTGCCGTAGAAGTCCGTGTCGGTGGCCTGCTTCGAGCAGCGCGACGGCGGCTGGATGCACTGGTAGAAGTCCGAGTTCCACGGCTGGCAGTAGTAGCCGCTCGGGCAGCACGTCGTGCCGGCGCTGCTGCCGCACGACGCGTACGCAGCCGTCGAGCACGTCGACGACGTCGGCGTGGGCGTCGGAGTCGGCGTTGACGTGGGCGTGGGCGTGGGCGTGGTGGTGTTGGTGCTGCCGTTGATGATACCCGAGACGGCGCCCGTCTTGGTCTGCCGGGTGCCGAAGCCACTCTTGAGGTAACACGCGGGCGAACCCGGGTTGCTGTTGATGAACGTATAGGCCTTGCAGCCCGCCGTCTGCGCGCACTTGGCGCAGCACTCGCTCGGCTGGATGCCGTACAGCGTCGTCAGGTCGTCGCCGTACAGGTCCACGTTGGTGAGCTGCTGCGAGCACTGCGACGGCGGCTGCACGCACTGGTAGTAGTCGCTGCTCCACGGCTGGCAGTAATAGCCGCCCGGGCAGCAGGACGTGCCCGCGTCCGAGCCGCAGCTCGCGTACGGCGCCGTGCCGCAGTCGGCGGCCGCGGCCGTGGCGATCGCCGCCGAGAGCAGGAGGAGCGTGCGCGACAACATGACTTGGGTGTGTGGTGGGAGGTGCTTGGGCGCTTGGAGGCGAATTCGAGAGTGAGCAACCTGACTGCGGAGACGCCGATGAGCAGGGAGAAAAGGACCGGCGCCTCCGAGAGCGGGAGCGACAGGAAAAGCGCCGCCATCTTCAATTTCAGGCCGACTTCAACAATGAATTTTCGCGGCATCACCCTGACGCATCTTCACTTCGTTTTCGCGTCGCGTCTGGTGTTCGAACGGTCCTGAATAAACAGGGTATGTGTTTTAAGAGGATATTTTCATGTGTCAATGTGTTGGAATCATGAGACCGGTCCGACCTGGGTATTGATTCTGACAGGTCGCAACCGCCGGCACTTCAACGCGTTTCCCCCGCTCGCGGCAGGTGCCCGCCGCACGCATAAATTTCGCATATTGGCGTGTTCAATCGCCTGGAATTTTCTCGTTCGTGTCGTATACTTTGAACATCGTCTGCAGTGGATGCAGTCCGACACGCATGGCGACGGCGAGAATGGTGGATGAGGAATCGAGTGGACGAGTGGTCTGTGATGCGGGTCTCTCTCATTTCATCCAGGAGGCTTGCTCCCCGTCTCTATGTGTCCATTTTCGGTCGTATCAGGTCGTCGGGTGGACGCGTTTGGTGAACGTATAGGTGCGATCTGCGATTAGCGGCCACGAGCGTGCCGTTCAAATATTTTAGCTCGGGTTTGTCGCCCCAGCGCGTGCAGCTGCCGGCGCTTCTACCGGGGATTTCAAGCACAAAAATTGATGATGTAGGTGAGCAGGAGATTCTTTTACCGGATCGTATTCGTAGCGGCGTGCGGTTGTTTGAAGCCGCAGAGGGCGATTAATCCGGATGCATGGCACCACTTGCCCTGGTTTGGACGCCGCCTCTACTCGTCCGCTGTGTGCAGATTTGGACACTCAATGCTTATAATACGACGCCAAGTCGGTCTTTATTGTACCGGTGGACTGATCCACGGTGGGGGACGCAACGCACGAAAAGAAACCTTGCGCGTCGTTCCCTTCTACTGCATGGGGACGACGGCGAAACACACCGCGCCGGCTCAGTAGCCACCGTGCTGGCGCGCGTGCTTGACCAGGGCGTCGAAGGTGCTGGCGTCCTCCTCGGCGAGGTGGCGCAGCGTGTTGCGGTCCGTGTGGTCGTTGGCGGACGCGTACGCGTCGATGACGGCCGAGGTGTATCCGACGGTGACGCGCCACTGGCCGATGCCCGTCTTGAGGTAGCACGCCGTCTGCCCGGGGTTGCTGTTGACGAACGTGTAGGCGAGGCAGCCGCTGGTGGCGAGGCACTGCGCGCAGCACTCGCCCGGCTGCAGCCCGTAGACGGTCTTGATGTCCGAGTTGCCGCCGTAGAAGTCGTAGTTGGTGAACTGCCGTGAGCACTGGCTCGGCTTGGGAATGCACTGGAAGGACTCGGCCGTCCACGTCATGCAGTAGTCGGCGTCCTGGCAGCACGTGGGCGAGCTACCCGAGCCGCACGCGCCGTACGTGGCCGTGTCGCACGCCACCGTCAGCCCGAGCGTCGCGGCGAGAACAGTAAGCGAGCGCAGCATCATGGTCGGAAGGGGAGGGCGCTTGGCGGGTGGGGAAGTGAGCCGCGGGAAGGCTTGGAGCTCTTGCGCGGACCGGCGTGAATGAGGAAATGCGCGCCTTGGCCGACGGATTCCAATTAGGAGCGCGGGGGATACCGAGCGTGCTCATATCAGACAGACCAGAGCAAGAGGCGCGGCGCTGCCTCTCTGCGCCATCTGGTTACCACGAATTCAGCAGGGGTATGTGCTTCTACAGGTTTGTTAATATGGAAACGCGTTGCATGTGCATGGTAGAAACAGTAAAAATATTGGGGTTGAGAGGTAAATCAACCGAAAGCTACAACAGCAGACGGGCAACGCGCTTGTGGCTTGTGGTGGCGGTCGCCAGAACCCGCGCGCGCGGCAATCCGCCGACTTCCAGAAATCCAGGACTCCAGTCCAGTGCTGCGGGAATAATTTCCAGTGAAACACGGCAACTGCGTGAGCGAATATGCTGGTGCTCGTCGTGTTTAATTGGCGCCTTGGGCCTCCAGGTGGCCGGGCAGCAGCGTTTGTCGCTTGGTTGAACGTGGAGCCGGCTGGAGACCGTGAACAGGAACATGAGAGCTTAGTCATTGCTCGCCTGCTACTGTCGTCATGTACTTCGTAATGCACGCGGTTGGCTTGGCTATAGAGTGGTCGTCAAGGAATACCTCGCTCAAAGCTGGCGCGCTTCTCCTTCGGTGGTGTCGGCGCTTCTACGGCGCCGTGGAGTCGTTGAATCGGTAGATAAAGCAGCGAGTCAGCCATCTCCACGTATGTCGACTAGCAAACGCGTCATTGATGCAGATATATCCATACACTCTCCCCACTAGTATGGCACGGACAGGTAGAGCGCTCCGAGGCGGAACCCGTCCCCGCCGTCGTCGTCCAGCCGCTGGTTGTCTAGCTCGCTTGCCGCGGGCACCAACTGGCACTGCACGACCACGAGGCTCTCCTGTTCCAGCGACCCGATCTGCTTCCACTGCTTTCCCCGCGCCGCCTTGTCGGCCGGCAGCTGCAGGTCGTCGCACCGCAGCGTCACTTGGCTTTTGTCGCCTCGCTCCGGGTCGCTAAACCACACGAGAGCTTCCGCCGACGCGTGGCAAGCGATGGCGGCGGTCTTCGCGCCACTCGCATCGACAGGCCGCAGCTAGTGGTGCGTGCGGCTCTTCATCTCCTTCCGACTCGCCAGGTTGACCTCACACGCGACCTCCACTGTCTGCTGCGCCTCTTCCACGTTGTTGCTTCCGTCGTCGCCGTTGATCTCCACGATCAGCGGCTTCCGCTTGGCAGACTCCTCGCTCTGCCGCTTGCCGACTACGTTAACGAAGCGGAGCTTGACCATCGACGGCACCAGGGCGGACGACAACGGCTGACTGCTGTCCTCGCTCTCCTTCCCCTTGGTCTCTTCTTCTTCGTTGTTGTCTTCTTTCTCAGCGTTGTTATGGAGCCTGCCCTCCAGCAGATCCTCGATCCCCTCCATCTGATACACCTCCGCGAGCGCCTTGAGGTCGTCTGCGCGGTCCATCTCCGCCGTCAGGGCGTCGAACCGCGCGCCGATACTCGCGTACTCTGTGCGGAACCTGCGCACGATGGCGTCGCGCACGTACGGGACGGCCTCCATGACCAGACTGCCCCTGCCCATGACGCTCGTGGTCGCCACCTGGACGATCGACAGCTCGTCCAGGTACCGCTGCACGTCGGCGAGCAGCGGGAGCTGGTTCAACAGGATGTCGTTCATGTACTTGCGGACGCGCAGCAGTTGGTCCTTGCGGTACTGCGTCACCTCGTAATGCTCGCGCGCCGACTTGGTGCAGAGCAGGTAGTAGACGGCGAGCCAGACCTGCGCCTCGGTCGTGGTCAGCGAGAGCAGGTCGCTCGGGTCCACGACGACCCACTTCTGGTCGACGAACTTCTTCCACGTGACCTCCGACCCAGCGACCGCCTTGTGCGTCCACGGCGGGTTCTCAATGAGCACGACGAGCGAGAGCAGCACGTCGTGCTTGTCCATCAGCCGCGCGACGACGCTCAGCGGCAGTAGGTGCAGCCGCTCGGCGACGTACCGCAGCAGCGTGACGCACTGCACGGCGATGCGGAACTCGATCTCGAGCTGGTGGCGCGCCAGCTCCTTCCTGGGCGTCTGCGTCTGCATCATGTGCACGATCTCCTCGCCCGACTTGTGGAACGTCGTGGCCGTGGCGATCGTCTCGCGCGGCAGCCCGATCAGCCACGTGACCTTGCGCATGCAGTAGTCGATCAGCTCCAGCACCACGTCGTCCTCGAGGCTCTCGACCACGTGCTCGTGGTAGAAGGCGACCTCCAGCAGGTTGGTCAGCGTCGCCTCGTGGTAGATCTGTCGGGTCAACAGTGAGACGCTTAGCCCTCACGCCATTCATCGGACGATCATGACGACGCTCACGACCACGTACGACGAAGTAGAGACGCAGCGAGGCCGCGTCCTGGTCCTGGTACTGCAGCAGCGGCAGCACGTTGGCCTTCCACAGCTCGAGCACGAGCAGGTTCACGACCGCGGTCGGCAGCTTGGCGTACGTGAGCAGGTCCTCGACCACGAAGTTGTCCTGCCGGCGCTGCGCCGACTGGTGCGCCTGCAGGTTGAGCTTCTCCATCGTCTGGTGGTACGCGACCCACGCGGACGACGCGCCGATCGCGTCCACGGGCTGCTCGCACAGGCGGTCCACGAACTGCTCCGCCTCGGTCGGCAGGATCAGGTACGGGCTCTCGAACGCGCTGCATTTTGCCACCAGAGAGGTCAGTGCGCGAGTTGCTGGGGCAGGGAAGAGCGACGACAATCACGCTCACCTCATGGCGGCTTGTTGACGACGGGGGCAGCGGTGTGTTGGAGGTACTAGCGACGAATGAAGTGTGCTCTCCTGATGCTCTGGCCGACGGTGACCAGATTGGAGCTCGGACACGACGAGCGAAGATCCGGGTGCGCGCGACGTTTCGACGCTGGAAGAGCCGCGCTCGCGCCTCCTGGTGGTCGGTCCCAAACGGCGTCTTCCGTGATCTTTCAGCGTGTCTGTTGATGGCCATCGCACTCATACGTCGAGCGTTTGAACTGCCGTGCAAGACGTTGGAGTCAATGAGCTCCCATTGACTCGGTGTACTTAAGTATTTTGTAGTTGTTCGTGCATTGTTGTTGATTATAATCTCAAGGAAAATGCAATGCGTCGAGCGGGTCACACAATGGTGCTTTTGCAGTGCTACTATCTGTAGAGACAGCGGGATAAATAGGTACGATCGTATCGTCAACTGCGGACGAGTCGCACGATCGTCGTCATCGTCGCCGCCTGTGGCTTGTGACGGCGTACGCCGACTGGGAATCAGTTGAAGCGAGCCGCCGCCGCGGTGGCGCGGGCCGCGCGGATCGCCGCAATGCGCGCGCGGTTCGCCTCGCGCTGCGCCAGGAAGCGCGCGTCCTGCTCGTAGCCAAACACGCGCGCAGTCACACCACGGACAGTGGCTGGTTGACGGGTGGCCGCCTGGTGAGCTGCAGAAACGGTGGCGGCGGCGGCGCGAGCGAGCTCTTCCGCGCGACGCTGTTGCTGCTGCTGCTCGAACTGTTGGCGACGAGCCAGTCCGGCCTGGCGCGCGGCCTGGTAGCGCTCGCTGGTGGCGTAGTTCATGAACCGAGCGTCGGCCGTGGGCGCCGTCCAACCAGCAGTGCGGTGCGCGAGCCGGCGGCGGTCGCTGGATGTGGTGGCGGAGGTGCTCGTGTGGCTGTTGCTGGTGTTGTTGTCGGTAGTCGAGACAGAGGCGTCGGCAGACACGGAGACGGAGTCGGAGACGGAGGCGGCGCTTGGCGCGGCGGCGGCGCGCGCGACGACCTTGGGCTCGCACGCGTCCGTACTGGCAGTAATGAGTGCGGTCGGGACGCTCGAGCCCTCGGTCGTCAGCGACAGCGACAGCACCACGTTGACGTCGTTCTGCTCCATGGCGCAGCGCTCCATCTCGGGCTCTTCGGGCGCCGCCTGGAGATCGGCCAGCGCGTCTGCATCCGCAGCAAGCGGCTCCATGTCGCACTCGGGCTCCGACTCGCTCGATTCGGCCAGCTCTTCGTCTTCCTCTTCGTCGTCGTCTTCATCGTCGTCGCTGCTG
This sequence comes from Phytopythium boreale, assembly GCA_023338115.1. NCBI lineage: Eukaryota > Oomycota > Peronosporomycetes > Pythiales > Pythiaceae > Phytopythium > Phytopythium boreale. The sequence goes on along the minus strand of JAADYG010000094.1, from coordinate 258 downwards.
GCCGCGGTCGAGACGTCGCTGGCCATCGACGGGGGCACGACCGAGACCGAGACCGAGAAGGCCGTCATGGGCGTCTGCGCTGGCGTGGCCGGCTTGATGACGACGGTGAGAAGAGACGCCGCCGGCTTGGGGTGGTGGCGTCTGGCCAGGATGGCGCAGGCGGCGCCCGACTCGAACAGCTCGGCGAGCGCGGGGACGGAGCGCTCGGCGCCGGAGCCGATCGCGTTGGCGCGCAGACCGCGGGCGGTGGTGGAGGCG
>JAADYG010000939.1:0-11369 GCA_023338115.1 Phytopythium boreale | reverse complement strand
CCCCCCCCCCCCCCCCCCCCCCCCCCCCCACTTCCACAATACATCCTTTTTACGTGAGGTCGCGAACCGGTCGTGCGATCTTGGCGAAGCCGCAAATAATAAAACAGTATCCAGCCAATCTGAGAAGGCTAAGTAGCTCCTTTCGCGTTGTCGGCGCAGGGTACTGAGCGATGGCCTCCGTCTTCCGAGGATCCACGCTGAGTCCGTCCTTGAATACATGATGTCCCGAGAAGTCGATCGTGGTGCGGCCAAAAGCATATTTCAACACGCAGACGTAGAAACGTTCGCGTCGGAGAATCTCACACACTGCGCGCACATGCTCCACGTGCTCTTCCATGCTGCGCGAAAAGATGCAGATATCGTCGAGGAAAACGACAACGAAATCGAACTTCTCAAATAACACGCGCATGAATCGCGACCAGATACCAGGCATACCAGCCAGACCCATGGGTGCAACACACCACTGATAAGTCTCCTTGTGCCTACGGAAAGCAGTATAAGGGTGATTTGATGGCATCACGACCATCTGGTGATAGCCTTATGCGAGGTCGATGGGTGTGAACAGCACACAGTCTAACGTGCGATCGAACAGATCTTCGATGTGAGGCAGTGGAATCTTTGCGATAATCGACATGCCGTTTGCATAGCGATAGTCGACGACCCAGCGAATGGGAATCTTGGAGTTACCGCTGCGTAGCCACTCGGCACGTTTTGGGGACTTGCCGGTGGCGGGGTCCTTCTTCGGGATCCCGAAGATATTCGACACCCAGAGTGAGTTAGAGACTTCAATCCACTCCTTGCGCAGGTTCTCCTCCACAAACTCCTGCAGAGCTTCCTGTTCCACCTTAGACAGGCGAAACGGTGCACGGGAGCTCGGGACCGCATCCGGCTTCATCTGCAGTTCGAATTTGACATTCCGCATCAGCGGCATTCCGTCTGGCAATTGATCTGGAAAGACGTCCTGGAGTTCTCGTTGGACTGGCTGCAGTTCTTCCGGAATATCGACGGCCTCCTCGTTGGGCTCAGTAACTCTCACGCGAAAGATCTTGTGAAAGTCACCCTTCCGTAACTTCTGAAGGAATCTAGGACCATCCATCTCGACCACTGTGGCGTTCTGCGGCGTCTGTACCTCATGCGTACGCCAGTTGATCTGGGGGTTGTATTCGGTAAACCAATGCTTGCCAAATATGACATCATGGCTCTCGGAAAGGTCCCATTCGATGAACGGCATAGAAGTAAACTCCCAACCATCCATGGTGACCATAGCCCGAACGTGATTCACGTTGCGGTGCGGCGTCAGAGTTCCGTCGAAATGTTGAGCCTGAACACGACGCGTCAGAATGACTGACTAAGCGAGTCCGTGCTTGATCAGCTTCGTGCTAGCACCACTGTCCAGCAGAATCTTCACTTGCCGGTCGTTCACGAAGCCACGTTTCACAACGAGATGTTGGACGAAGTGCGAACAGCACAAACCTCAACGGCTTCTTCGGGAGTCTCTTCGTTCAATTCGCGGTCTTCGACACACTCCTGGTGCGGCTCGATGTCTTCGGCGTCATCGGGAGCTTCTCGGGTCGGTTCATTTTCTTCGACGCACTCCAGACGCATGTCGGCAGCGTTAAGAGTGACGCGACTCAGCCCGATCATACTGTCCTCCTGGCTGTCCATCATGCTGGCATTCGGCCTATTTTTCCGTTGTTGCGGGCGGCAGTTCCCTTGCCGAGACGCATTACGACGTCCTCCTTGGTATCGGCGCATATTACACTACACAGAATGATGGTTGGCGCTGCCGCACTTGTACCACACGGCGACACTCATCACGCGATAGGACGTAGACGTTGTCAATCTCCATCGGTTCTGGTCCGTTGCTCGAGCGACTCCGCGCTCGTCAAGTGCGTGTTCACTACGTGGACCTGAACACCGGGTCGTTTATTTGCGCTCTCTGCAAGAAAACGTCCCATTCACGCACCACGTACTACAAGCACGTCAAGTGTTGTCGTTCGCGTCTCAGCAAGTGGCTCACTGAGCAAAACAGCTTAGGCTAATTTCACATCAATGCATGGCTTCTAATTTATTCGCACACTTCGACCACCAAGACGTCGCAATACTCTTGCGACGTGGCCGTTGAGCGGCGCGACGTGCTTCGGCCGCAGGAACGGCGGTGCGCCGCTCACAGTGTTGGACAGCTGGCCCCAGATCCACATGTGCGCTGCGTCCTCCTCGTCGTCCTTGTGTTCTCGCTGTGAGACCTACACGTCATCGCTACAGTTCTCACAGCAACCAGTGTAGGAGCAGAATTAGTATGTGTTCAAAATTAGTGTCTTTGTTCTTAGTGACCCAATGTTTGTTTTTGCGCGATTCGCAATGTTGAAAATTAGTGTCAGTCCTCGATTGTTGAAAATTAGTGCTTGTCTTCGTTTGTTGAACTTAAAAAATATGTTTTTTAGTAAAATCGATCCATCGGAACCCTGCATGTCTGCGTAAGTGGATCATGTTACTGCTAAAACTCACGCTGCTTACACATTCTAACTGGACAAAAAGCACAATACGATTGAATAAAAAAGAAAAAGAAAAAACGCACACATGTACCAATAAATGGGACTAAGAAACAGTACATCGGCACCATAAATTCCCAGAAACGAGCGTGTGTGGACCATGGGACTCCGTACCTGCCATGCATTTCTAGCAATTTTACTGGACAAAAAGTAAATTAATAGTCGCTCTTAGGCTTGCTCCGAACCGACCGAACTTCTCCACACAACACCATCGAGGGGAAAGTGTGCGGACTTTGCTGTATTTCGGTTCGAAGTGTAATTTACACGCCACACAAAATTATACTGAATAATGTAGTTTACCGGAGAGAAGAAATACGAACATTATTGAAAACATGTGTCAGAGTATAAGCCACCGTTTGGCTTGGCGGTGGCACGGTGGAAGTGGTACTTTGGATATGCCATCGTGCCATCGTGCCACGCGAACACCTCAACACAAAAAAGAATCTGACCAATCAGAGCACATAATTTTGGCTCTGGCGGGGCACGACGCCGGTTCTCGGCTTAACTAAACGCCGCGTGTGGGAGGGGGGGGAGGGGGGAGGGGGGGGGGGGGCAACAACAGGGAAATGAGCACGACCACCTTACCGCTCAAGCCACGCACCTGCTCCGCCGTCCTCCCCCCCCCCCTCCAGCGCATTTGTAGGGAGTAGACCCACTGCGATTGGTATTTTATTCCTAGTGTTTTTGTTGGAATATAGAGTACTGATGTAATTATATTAGCCCCCCAAAGGCGCACGTTGTATCTTACTGCATGTCCAGTCGCGTAACATGCTGTACAATCAACATGTTGATATAGCAATGGCTCGGAAAAAGTGAAAATATACAAAGTTCCAGATAAAAACAGATTTCACGAGAAAGAGCAAGTAGAGTTTATGTGCATTTTGCACAGGGACAGGGACAAGAAAGGATACAAAATACGAATTGAAAGGGGATGTGGATGAGCTCAGAACTACGTTGGATTTCGGCGTCATTTGATTGGCTGACATAACGCGTACTTCAATGTAATCTTTGAGTTTGCATCGTCAATGTCTTGTCATTCATTGATGGTCTGCTGTTCTATGTACACATATAGTTGTCCATTTGATAAAAGGGCCAACGAAAAATACACCATGAACGAGTACAGTGATAAAATCCCCTCTTCATATGTTCATCCTTTGCACGAACATCCTTGTCGCAATTTGCACGGGCAGGCGTCGCACTTTATCGGGAGCATACAAAAAGCAAATATAGCCTATCCTTAACATGCAGGATCTTACAACATGTTCAAAAACGAAAAATGTTGGCAGAATCCTCTGGCTTTTGGGGGGGTTAAAAATAGTGTTGTATTTGAAAGATAGCTGAATTTGGTGCTTATTGAAGACCGTCATTTTGTTAAACAATTACGATAAATTAGTAAATTCTATTATAAATCGTGAATAATTATTAATTTAGAGAATCTTCTGGCTCTCTGAAATGATAACGAAAGGACATATTGACGAGTTGAAACTACCGGAAACCACCGGGTATCTGGGCTGAGCCGGCTCAACGTTTTAACCCCTCTCTCCTCCCCGCCCTCGTGTTCGACTGTGGAGCCTTACTCTCTCCTTACCTAATGGAGAGGTGACCCTTTAGGCGCGCTCTAATAGAGGTGGCTCTTCATTCGCGCTCTGGCGATATGAAACCGCCTCGCGTTGCATTGTAAGTGATGTTGTATCTTTGTAAAACCAACAAGTCGAGGCTCGCCGGGTTCGGACGCAGCGTGTTCTCTGTTCATTCCCCTAGCTTCCTCGTCATGAGCGACCCGGAGTACGATTACAGCAGTAGAGATGAAGACAGCGCTCGGGGTTTACTGAACGAGGACCTCCGCTTAGTGTACGTGAGTTCGCACATCAACAAGGCTCAAGCTCGTGCAGCGTGCAGCCGGACGTAGAGGGCTCACTACTGGTTCGTGTATACAACCGAGAGCGCAAACCTGGTCCGACACCTGCACCGCTGCTGTTCGTACGTCGCCATCTGCACCTCGTGCGCATCACGGAGACTGCCAACACGTTCGTGCTGGAAGCCAGTGGCTCGCACGGCGAGGTGCCTGTTTTCTGCACCGATGACCGGGATCGATCCAGGTATTGTTTCCCACGTCGACGCGCTAATCCAGGGCGATATGGGGTGATGCAAGTGCTGACGCGCCTCGAGCAGCAGTTTGTAAATGATACCGACATGCTAGCAGTCCTACCTAACAGGACGCAAATCCCCAACCAGAAGGCGTATCTGTGGGAGAGACTGATCGTCAGGTTCGAGATGCATGCTGTTCTCTTGGAGTAGGCGCCTGACAAGACGTGTGCCGAGCATGCGACTTTCTTCGGCGATATACAGCAGTTCGACGCGACGGTGGACTGGCAGCCCTTCAGGGAGATGCCCAGGTCCTTCCAGAACGAGCCGATCGTTCTCGGGTGTTTTCAACACGACACCACCGCGATCAAAGATGAGACTTACGGCGTCGTGGTTTCGTCACGCCGGCTGTTCCGGAATGGGTGCTCATTAATACCTGTTATTATTGCGCTGAAGTTCTGTTTTCAGCGGAAAACGCGCTAAATGACTGTTGGCTACATTGAAAAGCTGTTATTGGTGACAATACATATGCTCGGACGTGAGGTCATTTGGGGCATGAAGTGCATGGCATCACCAGTCTACTGTAGTTCAAGGGCTAGTGCTTGGGGTGCGCGAACGAGGCAGAACGCTGCTATTTTCGCTCCAGGTACGCTAGTTGCTCCTGCGCAGTACAGGTTCAGTAGAGTTTTACATCACAGTACAGTCACATCACAAACTCTCTGAGAGCATAAAACAGCAACTAGCCGAGCGGCGCCCGCTGGCGCGGGCGCTTTAGGCAAAAAGGAGTTTATAAGCGTCAAAATGCAGAGGGGATTCTCCCCCTCCGGGGTGAGCGCCTCGCTGCGCTCGGCTCCTGGTTGGCGTACTGTCCAAGCGACCCTCGAATACGCAGCGTGCAGTGCGTGCAGTCTTGCTTGCCAGTCCTTTTCTATACTAACCTTCATACTAATCCTCCATGCCAATCACTATCACTGCAGATGCTGGACGAGTGCGCATTCGCACACCCAGCGTGCAACGGTACTGTATCCATTTCATAGGTCGTGCATGGTTGGCTGCATCTAGCAAACTGTTGTGTGCCAGCTCCAGCGCGCGTGCATAATTTTCTTAATTCTATACTAATGTAACACCAAACTGCCGTGACGCACTGTGCAGCCTACCAGTCAGCGTGCGCAGTGCATACGAAATTATATACTAACACAACACGGTGGTCACTGGTCAAGCAAGCGAACCATGCCAACACATCCTGTCGTACTCTACTGTACTCGCACGCAGCGCGCAAACTTACACTCATACAAACCGCGAACTGCCAGGCGCGCCGTGCAGTCTCGTGTGCAAGTCAGCACATGTGTATTGTATACAAACTCATACACTAACACTGACCGTGCACCAGCGCTCGTGCGTGCCTAAATGGTCATGCCACACCGCCAGCGCGCGCTGTAGTTTATACTCATCCTAATACTAAATCATGGCCACACGGCTTGCGCACGTGAATGGAGCGTGGCGCACCTACTTCTACCGTTGAAGCGTACTTGCACGTACCGTTTAATAAACAGCACACTCCTAACACGACTGTACAGCGCCCGTGTCCATACCTCGCTCCCCAGTACACTACATTACAGGACAGTACCTGCCCAGGCGCGCATGTTGAAGTGGTCGGAATTTTTGTGGGCTGCTCCACTCGGACTCGCTGTCCTGGATAGCTCCTTCCATCGCGCCTTACCTGAATGCGTCGCTTTAGGAAGTGAGCGGAGTTTTTGCGTTGAGGAAATGTACGAGTAGGCATTCATCGGCTGTCAATGGCTGCTTTGAACATGACAGCCTGTCATGTTCCATGCAGGCCCTCCGAATGAACAGTAACAGCAAGTCAGATAAACAGAAATTCATATCTGAAATGGTGTCACTTTGTAACAGGGTGAGTAGCATGGTTTCAGTGGTTTTGCGCTGATAACAGAGCTTCAGCGCAATAATAACAGGAATTAATTGTTTCCCTTCCGGAATCTGCTGTACAGTGTGAAGAGCCAGGGTGCCGACACGCTTGGGATGACCGACGGCACGTACAAATGACACCATGGTGGCTGGACGCTCGGCGATTTCGGGTCTATTGGGGCTAGGATCGACCGTGGCGAGGTGGTGCACTCCTTCTACCCGTGGGCGTACATGTTCGTCCGCACCGAGACTACGCACGCGTACGCGTCGCTCTTCAGGTTGGTGAAAGCGACTGTTCGGTATCGACCTTGTGCTGCGCTTCGGCTATCTCGACCATTCGTGGCCGATCGCAAACGCGTTCGCAGAGTCCTGGTCTGGTATCCAGATGCTTATCTGCTGGCCTCATGCTCTGAACAACGCCACTAAGTGCGCCAAGTCAAGCCACCATTTGCACAGCTACAAAAACACGATCGTTCTGATAAACCAACGGGAGAATGCATCAACCTGCTACTCTAGCAAATGCGTCGGGACCTTGCTCAGGAGAATATCGAGCACCTCAACAACAGACATTGTCTTCATGTTGATGCCCCACTTCTTGTGGATGTAGTAGATGCGGTTTTTCCACTTGCGTCGCTCCTTCCGTTGTTTCTCCCGCTCGCGCTACGCTTTGGTGCTGCATGGAATTTTCTTGGCACGGTGTCGCTGAAGCGAATACTTGGTGGAAAATACCTCCGTACAGGTCGGGCACGGTGTTTGGCTGTACGTGGCACACGCCGTCGTGCCAGCTTGATTCGTCCTGCAGGCCATTTCGGAAGTGTTGTGAGAACGCATGCCATCGTAATCGAAACCCGCCCGCCCCAGTGATTTACAAGCGTTCATGCCTATTCATTACAACAAGTTGACCGCTGGATTTTTTGGCTACACCATGATTGCTACTGGCCTCTTCGACTGGGCACGCCACAAAAACTGGCAGTCTCGAATGCTGCTGTGCGTTGGGAATGCTCCAGTGCACTTGATATTTAACAATGTTACAACTGCTGCCAGGTGCATGACTTCCAGCAACGCTACAAATGCAGTAGTAATATATTGTGTTATTATTTTTATAATGCATCTGCTAGAAAATCAGCATTTCGAACCAGCTCTAGATTTCCAGCACAAATGCACGAGGAATTTACAGTATTCCACCCATTGCGCCTGGCTGTGCGCCTGCTGCTGCGATCTCCTCCCATGGAACACGTTTCTGGATCCGAACAAGAGGGGCTCGCGGTGCCGATGCAACGCGTCTGAACGCACGGAATTGTTGGCAGTGACCCCCCCCCCTTTCCCCCTTGCGTAGCCGCCACTGGAGGAGGAGCAGCGCCGCTAGCGCATTCTAGCAGTGGTAGCTATCGCGATGGGGCACCTCCGCCACCGCCACCGCCACCGCTCCCGCGTACTGAGCCCCATGGGCGCCTTCGTAATCGCCGCCGCCGTCACCCATAGAATTAGCTAAATTCTACTCTTTCACAATAAACCACTATTTCTGCGTAATTTTCTTTAATATTTTGTTTAACACGGAATACCTGTACTAACCATGCAATTCAGACAGTTTTTCAATGGCGCTTGAAATCTCGAAAAAGATGGTACTTCCTAGGATTTGACGGTTTGAGTAAAGTCCCGATATCTGCGCTTCCAGGGCACATTAGAAAACGAATAAGACCTCTTCGTGTAGAGCTAGATTAGAGCTACGCAACACCTTTTTTTTGCTCGCTTGCAGGGACAGTTTTCAAGTTGAATTAATCCAATTTTGGCGCATAAATTTAAGTGCCTCGAGTTTTTTTTTTTGTCGATTAGCCTGAAGTATTTAGCGATATTTCACGAAAAAATATATATTCAGAATTGTCAAAACCTGATAGATTTAGTGACAGGAACATTTTGCTCTGTCGACTCCTGGAGAAAGAATAAACTCAAACAAAAACGAGGTTTTTCCAGCTAAGTTGCCTTCAAAGAGCTATGATTGATCCAATTTTATCAAATCAATGAAAAGCACTCATTTAATATAATAATTAAAGACTAAAAGGTGGAAATTGCAAACAACCACAGACTTATTTTGGTTTGAGGTTAAAGTTTATTGATGCACGTCTATGTTTTAACTAAACTATTTTAACCCTGACTTTTTTCGTTGAATTAAACTGGGAGAAAAAATTGAGGTGGCCCACAAAAATAAAGTTATATCCTCGCGGAACAGATGAAGCATTCGAGTGCTTATGGTGAATTTTACATCATTCGATAGATTGTCGTTTTCTTTCTCGTTTAGAGCACATTGTCGCTCGACACACAGAGACACTTTTTCATGCCATTTTTGCAAAATTGCAACCTTGAGCACGTGGCTGCGCAAATCTACCATCAGAAGCCAGTCGTACTCAAACGAGAGTGCGTCGACATCCCTCATACTCATCTGAACTCGGTAAATAATGATAATTCGGGAAAACATTCGAGTCCAGAGAAGTACGAGCATTCAATGTTTACGAAACAGATGGCATTACTCAGTTTTAGAATATTCGTAATGTTAATTTTGTATTTCAAGAGGCATAAAATATAAACGAGAATCACATTTAGAGGTATCAACAAGACAGTGGAATGTGTTGACAGAAAGGTACAGTAAGTTGGTGGAAATCGGCGTGGCAGCACGCGTGAGCTTCATTTCCATTCGATCGTCTCAACCGAAACGACCTGCTGGGTGAAACTTGAACGGAGCATTCATAACACATTCGTGACCATGCGTACAAACTTCAGTTTCAAATTCGAAGTAGAATATTACGATCACTAGCATGATAGTTGTTTTACGGTGCACGCTTATTACAGGTATTCCGTGCTAATTCTACTTTTTTGGATACATCTGAGGATTTTTGTACTTTTTGAAAAGCGCGCGCTTTTGGGGACGGATGTTATGAACCCTATCATGACATCCATCCCCCAAAAGGTTACCTACCCTAATACTTTAACTCATTTGAACAAAATATTAAACACTCTAAAAATGAATATTATTAGGTTTCAGGGTGTCGACATGGAGATGGGTTGTAATGATCGGGAAGACGATCGACCGAACAATACGCGCGTCTTTGTAGGCGCATAACTCCTTCATTTGTCAATCAAATTTGACCAAAGTACCATCATTTGTCATCCGCAGCTGAGACGTTTACTGGGATGCTCAACTTGTCGCGTACTTCTTCGCTGTTGTTTGTGTGGGGTCAGAATTTTGGTCTCTATATTAAATTTCGAGCCAAACCTTTTGACATGACTACATTTTTGTTCTTGATTTTGGTATGGAAGGGGGTGAACTGGTCTACTTGACTCGTGAATTGATGGTTAAATTGTATTTGTGGTATTTGCTAAAAATGAGAAATGAGAGTTTACGACTGTGGAACCAACAATGCGTCGGACGGGGAATAAGTACGCCATGTATGTTAGCTCCTGTATGCTCCGATAATACAATCATGTGCAAAACAAAAGATATACCCAACACAAAGATACTCCACACATGACGCGGCCGACAGCGGCCGACGCCACATGTGATTGGTGCAAATATGACTCCACTAGACAGCGCTTCGTTATAATATTAAAAATAACTGATTAGAAGCGTGCGACACATTTCTTCCCTCTCCCGCCGCCGACCAGATGGTGTCTCTTGTGGAGGGTTGGTCGGTGGCAGAACCTTTTGTTAAAATATCCGCCGCGTTCTCAAGATCCTCCATTCCCCCTCGGGCCTGCGGCGATGCGCGGCCTTCAAGCACGCCGGCGGCAGCGACAGCCAGTCAATGCTGCGCGAGCGTACCCCTCCACCTCCCGCCTACCCTCCCGTACGTGCTGTTGTCTGTGCGAGCGGCATGCTGCCATTTTTTTTCGGTGATTGGTCGTGCTCTAGCGTTGTGTGGTCTGTTTTAGATTGTATTTTGTATATGGTTCAGCCTGCAGTACCATTCTCTCCCCCCTCCCGAGCGCCCGCAGCGCCGGCAGCGCCCGCACCCTGTGTCCAGCGGTGGCGGCGGTACCAACCAGTCGCTGCTGCGTGAGTGTGCCCCTCCACCTCCCGCCTACCCTCCCGAACGTGCTGCTGCTGCTTGGGCATCATGCTGCAAGATTTTTTGCGAGCTGTTGCGCCGGAGCTAACATTGTGTGTATGATTAATGCTGTATTTTTTTACAGGCACGTAGCTTATCTACTGTCACGCGGGGACGCAGCCTCCAGGCCCGCTGGGCGTCCGCGCCGGCCGTTCTGCGGCGGGGATTGACGGCCCCCGACGCCGCAAGCGCAACCGACACCCCACCACTACTGTAAATGCTGTTGCTGTTGTGGCGGCATGCTGCCCAATTTGTTCATGGTATAACGCTGTGCGTTTGTGTTTATGTCGGTACCACTAGCCTGCCTCCCTTCACCGTCGCTTGTGGAGACCAGGACGCTTGCTGCTCGCGCTCAACGTTGGTCTTGGGGCCCCTGCCGCGCCGACCAACGCCGACCCACTGACCCAACCCATCCACAACGAGTACGTGGTTACGTTGAGCTAAGTGCCATGTTTCTTAATGTGATTTACGGCTCACAACAATAACTTTCTTGAGTGCTGTGCGGTATTTTGTGTGTAACAGATTATAAGTATGCTAGCATCGCGCTAGCTCTCTGCTTCATGTTCTGCACCGGACGATGTGGTGTTTTTTGGCGATGGTGTTTGAAAGGGTTCCTGTTGTCGTATAGAGGCGAGGATGCTACAGACGGATGCGTCTCGTTGCGTAGAACACGGTGGTGATGTTTGTATGTGCGTAGGGGTGTTTG
>JAADYG010000938.1:0-11431 GCA_023338115.1 Phytopythium boreale | reverse complement strand
TACAGTCTCCCTTCCCAAATTCGACACGGTAGTACAAATAAATTATGTCATTACATAATACACTTAGAAATCGTTTGGTAAAGCAATTTGTATGAAGCCGAAGTACACAAAAATATATCTCAACAGGATATTGGTTTAGAGTGGTGTCGAATTTGGGAAGGGGGACTGTACAGTACTATAGAACACTATCGGTAGCGAGCGCCTCGGTGATGGTGGTGCGGCCGACAAATCGCAGTGGTCGCACCTGCAGGTACGGTGCAGTAGCCTGGGATACCATCCACGAAGCACAAAATCCCGCTGTATAGAAGTTGAGTGTAGTGCCTACGGACTGACGTACTGGCCCAAAAGGCAGGAATCCTACCCTCACCGGGCGACATCTTTTCGTCGTGGACGCGGCCGTCCAAAGCGTTGGTGCAGCAACACTACTGTAATACCGGTCCATGTGGTAGTGAAGTTCTAGTGACGATCATCGCTGAAACGGAAGAGGTGAATAAGCGCGATATGGAATAGTCGAGGTGAGGTCCATGTAAAAACGCCAAAGCAAAAGCATTTACAATGTCAAATTTAAGATGAAATACGATACAGTATATTTATGACGTTCAACATGACCACGGCGACTCGTTTTACTCGACACCGATGGCTTGCGCTGGTACCCCAGCAGCATCACAGAGACAGCAAAAAGGGGTGCGACTGCTGTCCCTGTTCCTGCTGCTGCTGCTGCGGGGCCGTCAGCGGAAGCAGCGAAAGCTGCGGGAGTGTCAACTGCGGGAGTGCGAGCTGTGGCAGCGTCAGCTGGGGCACATGGCGGTGCTGGTGCTGCTGGAGCTCGTGGTGATGCTGGAGACGCAGGTGCGGGCCTTCCTCCGTGAACAGGCACTGGAGAAGCTCGACCATCTCGAGGTCCGACACGCTGGTGCGCTCAGCAGGGATCTCGGCACCGTGGAGTGCCCACGGGGTGAAGTGGTCCTCTGATCCCATCGAAGGAGGGCAGGCCAGGCCACCAAATGAGGCAACCCCCAGCGCACCACCGTTCATGGCGGCCATGGTGTCGGGCAATGCGGCCATCGTCATCTTCTTGGCGCCGGGCGGGTGCTGCGTCCGCAGGTGGCGCGTGAGGTTGCCGGCCGTGCTGAAGGTCTTGCCGCAGCCCTCGACGACGCAGATGTGCGCGACGCTGCCCAGGTGGTTCTGCAGATGGCGCGCGAGCTTCTCCGACTTGGTGAAGATCCGCGTGCAGCCGTCGACGGGGCACTCGAGTTTCTTGAGCATGTGGAGGCGGCGGTGGCGCGCCAGGTTGCCCGAGGTGCTGAAGCGCTTGCCGCACGTGCGGATCGCGCATTGGTAGGGCTTCTCGCCCGTGTGCGTCTTCATGTGCTCGCGCAGGGTGAACTTGCGCTGGAAGCGGCCGTTGCAGTTGGGCACGGGGCAGTGGAACGGGCGCTCGCGCTCGTCCTTGGCGACCTGGAGCGGCGCGTAATGGCGCATGCCGGTGGACGCAGTGGGCACTTGCTCCATTCTGGTTGCGGTTGAACTGGCAGGTCGGAAGTGGAACGTTGCTGGGAAATTGGCAAATGAGCTCGTGTCAACCGGGAGGGACCGCCAACTCTGGGATTTGGCTAGAGAAGCCGTGCGAACGTACAGTACACGACGGGAGGAGATGGGGGTGGCAGTGGCTCTAATACAGAGTCTGGTGTACGGAGCGATGGTGAGCCGCCATAATAAAGCCAAGGTTAAGTGGCCAGACCTGTCTGCGCTCGTCATAAAACCCCTTCTACGGCGCGTCCCCGCGTCGCGCGAATAGAGGGTGCTGGCCGCGTTTATATTCGCTCCGACGGGCGAGCCCACTGTTTTCACGGCAGGAGTGTTGTCCAAAAAAGAAAATCGTGCGGTCTTGGGCACGGGGCGTGTTACGCTCACCGTCTGGCTCGCGCGGGATGTGCCTCTGTACAAAATCATTTGGAAGGGGCCACCGAGAATCGAGACCGAACAGGAGATCGGCGCGCTTGTCAATAGATTGCGCTTGTGTATGCGTCCCTTCTATAGTGTATTCGGCGCACTGTGGCAAGCGACCTTGATGTTGCGGTCGCTTACTTTCTTGCGGTTTTACTCTGCTCGATGTCCAGGCGCGTCACTATCGTGCGCGGCGTATCATGGAGCGACTTTTGTCCTGCGCGACTTTCCACCGTGAATCTTCCAGATGCATCGACTGCAACCCATCGCAGATGCAAATGCGGCAAGAGACATTGGCAGATAGCTTTGTCTTCCGAGTGCACCGCCGAGTGAACTTTGCAGCGTTCGTGTCGATCTTTCCAATGTTGGGACGGTATCGCCACAGCACTCGGTCATGTCGCATCGTGTCGTTTGAGGCGAATACAATGTGCAGTACAGTAGCGCGGTCCTTGTTGCGAGTTGCGCGGTACAGTAATGAGGTACCTCAGTACAGTATTGTGTATTGTGCGAATTTGTTTACAGTGGACTCATGCTCGCACCGACTGCATTTCAATCGACAGGCGACTGTAAATATGGTATGTACTGTACTGTAATGCGGATACACGACCGAAAGCACCTCACAACGATAGCGTGAACCAAAGTGGGATTGCGGCAGAGGACGGCTAGACAAATCATCATGGATAAATGCGAGAAATGCCAAAAGTTATTGAAATTCTCAAACAAAATTGTGTAAAAACGCTCCAATTATTATTACTACGTAGTATTATCGGTATACTAACGTTCAGTCTTCGTAAAACTAGAATTTGGTAGCTGTAAAGCTTCAATCTGTGTATAAAACTGTTGGAAATGACGTGCATCACAGAAGGAAACCCGGCAAACACAATTGTGTGCGATTTAGAGCAGTGCTGACCAAACCGTCGATATTGCGTGTTCTGGTCTGAAGATCGGTGTTTAGTCCAAAGCTGGCGCAACCGCCAACGCCTACTTATGCGCATGCAGCATTGGTGTGGCGTTCTGAACGCACTTGTACGCCGGGATTTGGACAAATCCCTTATAGTTACAATTTGTGTGAAGAGAAAGTATTAATAAAATAAAAAACGCCTATTCCTAACAGTCGAGGTGTATAATAAGCGCTTCATACCGTTTGAACAGTATATCGGCAAAAAATGCCTTTTTGACCTTAAACTAGGCTTGTTGGCATTGTTTTAATAAAATAATGCCCCGTTTGAAGAGGCCAGCTTGTCAAATACTCACAGTACAGTACATTTCTGTATTTTAGCAAAATCTTCGAGCTAATAGTAAATTCGACAGAATTTTAGCAAAATCTTCGAGCTAACAGTAAATTCGATTTTTGGAGTATACAGCACAGCATAGTTTCGAAAAGTTTCGGGTGGTCGAAATACTGCTTGATCGCCGTTATTATAAACTGGCTCTCTCTTAATCAAACTTTACTGAACTGGACTAAAATGTATGGAAAATAATTCAGTATTTTTCACTACGGTACAGTCAAATACAGAAAATTAATCGCATCTCAACGTCGCTGAATCCTCTTCTTGGTCGCTAGTCTCTGGTTGCAAGCAGAAGCTTCGGTCGAGTCTGCGGCATTAACTCCGTTGGTGTCTTTGAGAGCCTCTACTGTACAATCGAGAGCTTATGCAGAGCGAATACCCGTTCAGCACGATACGACTCGGAATAAAACCCTCAAGTGCCGCCGGCTGCTTGCATGTTGACCAAACCGTTCTCGAGAACGGAACCGCTCCAGCAAATCTCGCGGCACTCGACGCTAAAGAAAAGCAATGCCGCAAGTGCAAGTTGTTTTCCGTTCCGTAATGTGATGTGGACTCCACCTGATTCAGACCCCCCGTTCCTGGCCGCATAGCTCGTTTCCGGACAACCAAGATTCGCCATCGAGCAACAAAACCGTCATCCTACGCTACGCGGCCAATGCACCAAACAAGGCGTCAGAGTGGTCGTTGCGTAGTGCTCCAAACTGTACTGTCCGGTTTGTCGGGGGCTCCGAGGGCAAGTGGACGTATGGATGGGACTCATCAACTGAATGCTGCACGGGCGCTCGGATCCGCACCTCACCACCTGCGTCTTGTGTCTCGGGCGGTGAAGCCGCGTTTAACTATTCCTGCATACAGTACTTCTGTACTGTACAGTATAAAGACGGCGAAGTTGGACAGAGCCGACTGTCCGACCTTGATCGACAGTGGTGCTTGCTCTTTTCATCAGCAGACCCGACGGGGGGGTGCAACAGTGTCTGCAACCCGTCCGGTAGCGAGCTGTGGACTGTACCGTACAGTATAGTATTGATTCACGTCAAACGTGACAGGAATAAACCGGACGACGATTCGTGTCGGTAGCAATACTATACTGTACTGTATTACTGTACGGTAACAATCATTTTGCTGGCGGAAGCGGCGACGCAAACATACTCGCCGTCTGATTCCCGTTCGTCCGCGATTTGCTCGCTTCTTCCCGCATGGCGGCGACGCCTGGAATGCCGCGATCTCGTCGACAATGAGCGTGTCCTGGAACGACCGGCGCGCTTGGTTTCGTTCATGTGACGCATGACGCTCCCGCCGTGGAAACTGCGTCGGCGATTCGCCATCTGAATTGTACCTCCGCAGTGCGGTGAAAGCGGTCGTGTTGAGCTCTCCGTGGGTGTTGTAGGGTTACCCTACAACGCCCACTTACTGCTGCACAACGCTCAATGCTAAAAACTGTAGGATCCGGAGGTACACCATGAAAAAAAAAATGCGTGTTATCGCTCAATACTGGATAGGATTCGGAGGTTTACACCGTGAAATGCGTGTTGTCCGCGAGCGCTGCTGCACATGTACTGTTACATTGTAGACTGTATAGTATCTGTCATGCGTTTCACGTCATCAGCCACGGCGTTCATAATGTCGAGTGGCGGCACGAACGCCGTTGGATAAACACTGCCCTGTGTCGGCGCGTTACACTCATACTGTACAGTCCGTCCGTCGACGGATGACGTGCGAGTTCGTGCGTTGGCCAGGGTTTGTGTTGGCAATCGAAAAGGCCGCGCGGTTCCTTACCACAAGACGACCAACGCCGAGCGCACGCGATCCGGTTGTCACGGGTGCATTCTCCACCTGCTGGCAAGATACGGGCGCAATCGGTTGCTCGTCCAGACCGACCGCGTCAAGCTCGTTGCTATCCAACGCTTGGTGGTCACCGGCGGGTTAGTTACGGCAGCGGGTGATGCCATCACCAGGTTGTTTTGTGTGGCGTAAGCTGTCACCGCTGACGATTCAGCCTCAGTCCGGATTCAAAACAATGTGCAGACAGCATGGCGAGGTCGCTTGTTTAGATCCGGGGCTTGAACTTCGAGCGAGTGCATTGCGACGCAACGTATGAAGGTATCGAGCAACACGCACCCAGCCTGCTGCTGGTTTGTTTTCATTCTCGTGGTATCTTAACTTACACAAAGTTTGTACTGTAGTTGGGGTCCTTGCCGTTGCTGCTCTTGACGCCGACGTCACTGCCCGACGCGATGGAGACGTTGGCGACCTCCTTGGCCATCTGCAGCTTGGCGACTTGCTCCCTCAGCCTCGCGTCGCTCTTCCGCCGGGACGCCAATGTAAACGCAATGATAGCGGCCGTGGCGGCAATGGCGACCGCTGCCACGATGATCGAGACGTACATCGGCGGCCCGTACACGGAGTCCCCAGTGCTCGACGCCGACGCCGCTTCCGTGCAGCGCGGACCAGTCCACGACGTGGACGCGCACGAGCATCGGTTGTCCTCGCAGGAGCCTGTGATAATCGTGCTGTCGATCGTGCAGTCGTCGTCCGTCTCGCAGAACGCCATGCCCGACACCTCCGTGTACGGGTTGTCCGTATCGGTGTACTCGTCGATGTGGTCCTCGATCCACTGCGCCGTCGGGTGCGAAGACGGATCGCATCCGATTGCCATGCTGGTTCCGCTCGACGTGTCCTGGTACAGACGGATGTAGTCGATCTTCATGTACATGGGGAACGAGTCGCAGATGTCGTTCGTCGCTGAGCTGGAGCCATCACCGCGGCACGCGCTGCCAGCGTTTGGCGGCGATGAGCCCCACGAAGACGACAGTGCCACGTTGAAGATGATGTACATGGGCTCCTCGATCATGATCTTCTTGGGGTTCGACTGTGCCGTGTCCTGCGGCGGGTTCGTCAGGACGTCGGCAGTGATCTCGAAGATTGGGTAGCCTCCCACGATCCATCGGATGTACCCGTCGTCGCCCATGACCCACTCAACCGTGTACTCGAGCCAGTCCAGGTACGCTGCCATCTGCACCTCCCAGTTCGTGGAAATCGCGTCCATCTGATAGGCGAACTCGGACGACTCGCTGGTCGATCCGCTGGACGCCGTACACTCAGAGTCGGTGTTGCCGGCGCTACACAGGTACGCGCCCATGTAGGCGTTCTGCTTGGGGAAGCATGTGCCGTTCACGTTGATGCCCCACCGGATGTCCGTTCCGTTGATGTAGCCGAGGTCCGAGTGCACGTCGTACGACGCTGGGCACAGCTCCATCGTGCATGCGTTCTCAGTGATACCAGCAGTCAGTGACGCGTTGATCGTCGCGTAGGACTGGATCAAGTCTTCTTCGGGGTCGCAGGCGTTGTTGGGGCCGTACCGAAGACCCTGGTACCACGAGAGATGTCCGCGCAGGTCCCAGTAGTACTCGGTCGGGACGTCCTGGTTGTTGGCGCCTTCGGTCGTGCACGTGTAGCCGTAGAAGCAGTACTCGGACGTGTTGTCAAGGAGCATTCGAAAGTTCTCGGGCATACCCGGGCCGACCTGGATGGACGTCGAGATGGCAGTACCGCCGCCTTCCAGGATATCAATCTCTGGCGCGCCGCGGCCTTGGTTCGCGTTCAATCCGTGGCCTGGGCTGTCGTCGCACGCGCTGATCCGCTGGTTCTGGGAACTGAAGATCGTCTCGTTGCACTCGTTGTACGTAAACGGCCACATGCGAGCCGTCGACGAACTGAAGATGGCGCGGCCGAGGTTTCCCATCAACCAGATACCGGGCCACGTCGGGTAGTAGTCGATGTTGGCCGCGCGCGCGCTCAGCGACCCGGTCTCCACGTCTGGGTTGCCCGACTCATTCGTCACTGCGCCAGGAAGCTGCGCGCGAACACTGATCGCGCCGCCCTGGAAGCAGAACTTGTTCCACGACTGGACCATGCCCGAGCGGTAGTAGAGGGTGATGTCTTCGTACCCTGGCGGGCTCGTGTAGCTGTTCCACACTGTCTCGTTGATCTCCGCCTCCTCGATCTGAATCTGGAAGTAGCAGGTGTCGTCGTCGTCGCACACCGTCGTCGTCATGTTATGCGAGTAGTACTCCAGCGCCGAGTTGACGCCGTCCGCCATCTCCATCGACACCCACATATGGTCCTTGCCGGCCTTGAAGCTCCGGTTGGGCGTGTTGAATTCCTCGCTCATGGTGAGCGTCCACATCTCGCCGCGCGACGTCATGTACGTCTGCGCATCGTCCGAGGTGGCGGGGTCGACCCACGGCAGAATGCCGGACTTGGTCGTGTACGACTTGGCGTCCACCGAGGCCGAAAGCGCGAGGCACACGCCGGCGAGCCCCACCGTCCGCACGCGAGAAGCGACCATTGCGCTCTGTATCTGGATGGCTGTGCTGCTGCTGCTGCTGCTTAGACCGCCTAACGTCCGCTGCAGTTGCTGCTCGCCCGGTCTCCTGGAGGTCGGCGTCCGCTCAGCTCGCTGGTCGAAGAAGGCGGTGGATGAGATTACCAAGAGCGAAGGTCCTGGTTGTTGCGTAGTTGGTCTCAACGCGCGGAATGAGGGAATGCGGGGGTGTTCGCGTCGCCCGGCGGTAAATTCGCCGCCTTGGCTCGCAGTCAGTATGTATCGACGCAGGATCGGCAGGAACACATCGAGGGAGGGGGTGACTGTCGCACTGCTGCGCCCTCGCACAGTTATTCCCAGCCGTGGGCACGCGTTCCTTCGCTATCATTTCCAGAATCCACTCAATCCGGCATTTTTCGCAAGCCACTTGGCTTTTGACTGGGCTGCAGACTCGCAGCAGCGCGCCTGCTGGCCAAACTGTCTCTGGTGTGCCTCGCCTATCAAAGTGCGCACGTCCGCTGAGATAGGTCGGAAGACATTACCGTACCGTATTAGAGCGGCTAGATGACAGAAAAGACTCTTATGTGGAGGTCTTAAAATAGGAATAATGGACTCTTACTCACAAATTGTCAACATTATGTTAATACATACTCCTAATATGGCTCCACGCGCAATTTGACCAGCCTACTGTGCCTTTTTCTGCGTGGTGTCCTGTATCATAAAAGTCACTGTGCAAATTTATCAAAAATGGACACATGTACTGAATTTTGTGTTGGACAACTCGTTGAGATCCTGCCGAATGTACTGGTTTCGATTAATTCACGACTTGAGTCTAAGGTAATAGACCGGTTTTGTATCAGGTATTGTATCAACTAGTGGTTCTTATCGGTTACTAGGTTAAACGTTACAATACAAAAGGGGAGACGTACGGACCACCCATCTGGGCGGCCGGAACTCCCCGCCGGCGGGCTCCCTCACTTCGGGATTTCCTCGCGCCCGCCGGCAAACAAGACCTCTCCCTCCTTTTAGGTATACTGGTAGCACTTGTTGGTCCCAGCCCCACTGGTGAGCCATGACCACGAACACTCAGCTCCAAGCCGAGCTCCAGCAGCTCGCGCAAGCGACGAGGGAGACGACGCGAATCCCTACCAACCTGCCCAAGTTCACCGGCAAACGTGGGGAAGACGTGCGCGAGTAGTTGTTCCAGATCGAGAACACGTGCCGCATCTACGGCTACACGATCGAGGACTCGAACGCGAGACTTCCCGAGATCGCCGGCTCCGCGATGGAGAAACCGACGTCTGGTTGGTTCCTGCACTGGTCGTCGACGACGAATGCTGCTGAACACACGTGGGGGATTTTCCGTGAGCGTGTGCTCCAGCACTTCGAGGCGTCGAACTACCAGTCCGTGTTGCGCGAGAAGCTCCAGTGTCTCAAGCAAACGGGCGACATCGAGACCTACAACGGCGAGTACTCAGCGCTCATCTTTCGAGTTGAGTCAATGAGCCTCATCGATCAGGTGATGCACTACACCAACGGGTTGAAGCCGCGGACCAGAAGCTATGTCAAGCTCGAGAACCTGGAGACGCTGAGCGACGCCATGGACCTGGCTGTCAAGTACGAGGTGACCCACTTCGTTGAGGAAGCTCACGATCATCATGTGCGCAATGACAAGGCGAAACCAGCTGGTGGACGCCCGCGCGAAGACGGCCATCGGCCTAATAAGCACTTCAAGCAGCGTGGCCGGTTCAACCCGAACTCCGGTGGGAAGAACACGGAGGAGCGCACGTGTCGTCATTGCGGGAAGCGTGGCCACATCAAGGCCAATTGCTTTGCTTGGAAGAAGCTGCAGGCCAAGCAGGAAAACGAGCGCCCGCGCCAGTAGAAGAGGGACCTGGCGTGGGGGAACGGGACACCAGAACGGTTATGCTTGATAATATCAGTCTAAACGTTCTGCGTGATAACCCTCTCGTTTACAAGTCGCGACCCTTACTCTCGGTCGAAGGGAAGATCAGAGTAGAGGGGCGCGAGTTCGTCACGTCACGGATCCTGTTGGATTGCGGTGCGACGACGGTCTACGTGTCAAGGACGTGGATCGAGCAACCCAAACTCCCCACCGCCAAGTATGAAGGCCAGCAGATACGCATCAAGCTGGGGGACAACCAGATCGCCCAAACGGGACTAGAGGTCCTTCGGCTGAGTGTCCAAGTGGAAGCATTGCGTCAGCGTACGACTGTATCGCTGTTATCTACCCGATTCCCGAGGAGTTTGATTGTATCCTCGGTATCCCGTTCTTCGAGGATGCCCAGCCGGTGATTGACTGGAGGAATCGGCGGATTCAAGGAGCAAGTTCAAGTGCTCACGCAGTGATGCTAGCTGGCGCGACTTCAGGACCAATCGAGGAAGACGGACCGGTGAATGCTTCCGGGCTTCGGAGATCTGTCGGGGCGAAAGGCCTATCGGCGAAAAGACCCGATTCCTGTCGAGGCGCCGCGCTGGATGCGGATGCGAGGTCCGAAGACACACCTGTGAGTGAAGCTGCGGTGAGAAGATCCCCACCTGTCGTAGGAGAACGGCAGGCGAGCACATCGGTCGACGGGAGATCGACTTTGGGGAACGGCAAGGGTTCGTCCCCAGGTGCGGACGCGCTCGTTGGAGACGAACGAGTAGAGCGCGCCACAGGGAAGAGCACCGTCGTGGAGAGGATGTTCACGATGGATGTTGTGGACTCCAAAGGGGTGGAGACCAAGTACATCACGCGCAAGAAGCTGCGCAAGTTCCTGAGAATCAAGACCAAGACTCGAGACGAACCTGACTTCATGTTGGTTCTGCTCAATCAGACAATCAAGCAAGTCGCGCGACAGTTGAAGAGACGCGACGAGCCAGATAACGTGGGCACCGCGAAAGCGCAACGTCACCTGGAGACGGACTGGGAGAGCTTCCGAGACAACCCAGCGTACAACCTGCTGAAGGAGTATGAAGACAGTGTCTTCCGTCCCGAGCTCCCGGAGGGACTACCGGAGTGGCGTGACATCGAGCACAGGATCGATGTAAAGGATCCGAACCTCGCAATCTACCGCCAGCAGTGGCGACAATCGCCGGAGCAGCAGCGCGAGATCATCCATTCGGTCGACGAGATGGTCGACAAGAAGCTGGTCCGGCCGAGCATCAGTCCCCACGCAGCTCCGACTTTCTGTGTGCGTAAGCCAGTTGGATGGCGGGTTGTGCACGAGTACCGGTACCTGAACTCGAACACGATCCGGCAAAGCATCCCGATGACGCGTAAGGAGGATATCCTGGACAGCATGTCCGGCGCGCACTTCTTCTCGACCATGGACCTGATGTCGGCTTACTACCAAGTCCGTATGCGCGAGGACGACATCAAGTACACAGCGTTCCAGGCTCCGAACGACTTGTGGGAGTATCTCGTCCTGCCGATGGGTGTCTGCAACGCGCCAGCGACGATGCATCGGCTCACCTCGAGGATCTTCCGTGGCTTGAAGAACACGCGATCATTCTACGACGACATCTACGTGTTCACGATATCGCGGGACATCCAAGAACATCTCGCGGCGCTACGGGAGACGTTGGACATCTTGAAGGCCAACAAGCTGTACGTGAAGCTGGCCAAGTGCGTCTTCTGTGCGCCGGAGATCCCGTGCCTTGGTGACTTCGTCGGACGTGAAGGTGTGGGGATGGATCCAGACAAGATCCAGACGATTCGCGACTGTCTTGAGCGCGTGGCAAGTTTCATGTTGGAGTATGTTGTGTGTGCGTGTTGTGTGTTTTGTGTGTTGTGTGTTTTGTATGTTGCGTATGTGATGTTATTTGTTGGTGTGTGTGTGTGTGTATCATGGCGTCTTCGTGG
>JAADYG010000937.1:0-11447 GCA_023338115.1 Phytopythium boreale | reverse complement strand
GTAGCGGTGGTAGTGGTCGATCGCCACGTCGCCCGTGTCGCCGTTCTTGGTGCGGCCGGGAGTATGCGAGAAGGCGTCCCAGATGCTCAGCCCGCGGCCGCCCTCGTGCACGGCGCCCTCGATCTGGTACGAGGCCGTGGCCGTGCCCCAGAGGAAGTTGTCGGGGAACTGCAGCGCCGTCATCTTTTGCTTGTTGTTCGGGACCGATTTGCTGATGCCAGTGCGAGTCGGAGAGTGACAACGCAGGACTCGTCAATGCGCACGCTGACGTCACAACCGAGATCGAGGACGGATGACATGAATTCAGTTATATACAGTATGATAGGTAGTGAGACGGGAGGTCGCGCTCATGAAATCCAAGTGGAGATTAATGGTACTCTTGTCGCTGATTGGCTGAAAACCCATCCATATCATGCCGCGCATTCCTTGTCGGCGTGGTTGAAGTTTCCAACACACCAAAAGCCACGACATCATCCGGGCTCCGACGTCGACGCCTTGCCGCAGCGCGCACCCCGTGTGTGCTCCGCACTGCACACTGTACAGTACACATGGCACCAGTAACTTCCAGTTTGCGACTGCACCGAGCGCTCCACTCGTCGGAGGGGTCCAGGTCGATGCTGCCGCGAGTTTACAGTGTAATTATTGTACAACCCGGGGTTGTCAAGCGTGCACATCACGTGAGTCAACACTATGGTGAATACTTACGTGTTTCATTGCATAAAACATGTGCAAATTCTAATATGCGTGACAGTACTTCATTAGGCCGGGTCAAGTCCAGAAGCGGGTTTCCCACCGACCCGACCCGTTTTCATAACCCACCCGACCTGTGTCCTGCCGAGAACAATGTGGTCCACCTAAAGGAGCCGCTCACCCCGCACCGCAGGTCGGGCGGAGGATTTGATTGGGGCGAACGAGATCGCCACAAGACGAGCAAGCCTTTGCCGCCGGACTGCGTTCGTGCATCTCATCCCGTCCGTCGACTTCTTCCCAGTAGAAAATGCTGCGCAACATCGGCGCCCACGCGGCGCGCGCCGTCGCCAAGAAGAACGCGCCGCGGGTCGCCCGCGCGGCGCAGGTCGCCACTGCGCGCCCCGTCATGGCCCGCGGCGTCGCGTCCTCGCGCGCGCGTCTCGCGGCCGAGAAGGTGAGCTTTTCCCACCCATCACGCTAACCCAGACACGTCCGCTCACGCTGCTCACTGTTCCTTGCGCCTGCTCTCTGTGCCCTGTAGCCGGCGGGTGAGGCGGCCAAGGAAGGCACCAAGGCGCCGGACGCACTGGTGCTGACGCCCTACGAGAAGGTGACGGCCACGGCCACGGGCGGCTTCTGGCTCGGCCTGCTCGGCCTCGGCGCCGTCGGCATGTACTTCGTCGCGCGCGAGCTGCTCCCCAAGTGAGTGGTGGCTATCGTCCGACCGCTTCGTACACGTTGCGACGTGACTGACGCATCTGCTTTCGTTGTGTCCTGCCCAGCCGCATGAGCCCGAACGGCCTCTTCAGCGAGTCGCTCAGCCTGCTCTCGGACAACACGGAGGTGACGTCGCGCCTCGGGCTGCCGGTGCACGGCTACGGCCACGACTACGGCGGGCACCGTGAGGGCCGCCGCAACCGCATCGAGCACGTGAACCTCAAGGACAAGAACGGCAACCCGCGCCTCCGGTACGTCTTGTGATTGATTGGCTAGCCTTGTGCGCTTTCTGGGTAGAGCGCTCACTGTGTGCTTGATGTTGACGCTGACATAGGATCAAGTACAACGTCAAGGGCCCGACGGGCCACGCGTACGTGTTCGCCGAGGTGAACCACGACATGAAGAAGGGCGAGTACGTGTACCTGATCGTGCAGTTCACCAAGACTGGCGAGGTCGTCAAGGTCTTCGACAACCGACAGATCCTCGCGGCCGACTCGAAGGAGGAGCAGGACGCGCTGCGCCAGCTCCTCGGCAAGTAAGCTACCCGCTCCGACGCCAGCAGACACGCACTCGCGTGGCGAGGGACTCGTCGGCAAACCCCATGGAGAGCTAAGGCGCCTCACGCAGTGGAAGAAGCGGAGAGTTATCAGGCAAATCGGACAAGGAGGCGTCTCTTTTTCGTGCTGTTTATGTCTGCGAGGCGGATCGCAGTCGTCCGTCTTGGCTGCGTGAGCTGCTCGATCCTGAACACTTATGCGCTGTAGTCTTCTCTCTGTTGTCGATCATGGGGACACAGTGCACGGCTAGTCCTCGTACAGGAAGGCGTTCTGCGCCATGCCCTTGCGGGACATGTCGTTGCGCTTGTGGATCGCCTTGGACTTGTGGTCGGCGCGGCGCTTGACGGTCGACACCATGCTCACCTTGGCCGTGTCCGTCACGTCAAACACCTCGCGCAACACGCTGTTCTCCAGCAGGTGCGTCTGTCCAGGCACACAATCGCTGGTCAGGACCTGAATCCAGCAGTATCTGTTTTGGCTCCGTCCTTACCTGGAAGCCCGACTGGAGCGCGCGGCGGAAGACGTGCGCCTGGAAGAAGCGGTCCCACGTCGATACCGACATCATCTCGTCCTCGATCTGCAGCTCCGAGTGCGGGCCTTCGCCTGAGTGCAAGGTCTCAAGTACTTCCTTGAGCGTCGAGCGCTGCTGCTTGCGGTTCTTCTTGCCGATCTGCTTTCCCGTTTCGCGCATGTAGGATGCAATCTTCTGTTCCAGCCCACCGATCGCACTGTCCTCTGGTTCATCGGCGTAACTCCACCCTCCCGAGTAGGCGCCATCGTCATCATCGTCGTCGCCGTTGGCCATGTACTTGAGCTGCACGAGCAGCGCGAGCACCTCGCAGGCTGCCGACCGCACCGAATGCTGAATGCCGTCGCGCACGAACCCGGCGATGGCGGCAACGTGATCGCTGAGAACGGAGCTGCTTTCCTCGTCCATGCGGGCGGCGACTACCTCGGCCGGGAATGTGCTCACGAGGAAAGCCCAGCACTCCATGACTGCGATAACGAGCTCCTCCAGGAACGCATCGTCGTTGTCGTGCTCAGCCTCCTTTGCGGCCATCAAGAAGTTGCCAAGCACCTCGAGGACGTCCCATGTATGCTGCTCATCGGGGCAGCACACGAAGCACGCGATACTGAGCGCGTACGCTGCCTCCACGCGCAGCGCCACATCTCCTTCGTCCGCCAGCGCGCGCTGCACCGGAATCGCGATGTCTGCAGTGTCCAAAGGTCAGCACAAAGTTCAAAACGACGAAGATAGTGGGAAGTAAACACGCGACAAACCTTCGTAGTAGTCAAGCGCGTCGGCACCGACCGTGATGGCGAGCACCGCGAGCGCGCGCAGCGCCAGCGGGCCGGACTCCTTCATGCGGCGCTTAAGGCACGCGAGCGCCTGCGTCGTCAGCGGCGACTGAAATGTGTCCACGCTGTCCGTTAACACTTGGCTGCACATCAGCGACAAGATCTACCAGCACACCGCGAGTTACAGGTCAGCATTCATCTCGTCTAGTGCATCGCCGCAGTGCCAGTGTGTACCTTGCGTAGCGCCGCGATCTTGGTCGTGTCGCGTTTTTCGGTGAGCTCCTCGAGGGCCTCATCCAGCTCCGGGACGACCCCGCCGACGCCGTTGGCGTCCTCGTTCTTCCACTTCTTGCCGCGCCTGTTGCTGGCGGCTGCCTTGCCGCGCGCTGCGAGCATCAGCTGCTGCTCCTGCTCGAACTGCAGCACGCTCTCGAGCTCCGAGTCCACCGACTCGTCGTCGCGATTCGTTACCACGCTGTAGTCGACCGAGTCCTTCTCCCCCAGGTCGTCCTCGTGCGCCAGCGCATGCCGCAGCAGCCGCTTCCCCTCCTGTCAACAGCAGAGAGCAGGGCACAACGCTGTCAGCTCATGGAACCCCGTACAGGAAGGCTACAGACGCGAGGGTAGCAGCCGAAACAGCGCAGCCACACCTCCGAGAGCTTGCGCCGCATGTGCGCGTTCAGCGGCTTGCCGCGCCCCGCCTTGGCGCGCGCCATCTTGCAGGTATCGGCTCGCTAGACGGGCTTGAAGCCGTTGCTATGGGTTGACGAAAAGCTGTCGAGGGCGATCACGCGCCCTGCGACGAGGTAGAAGCGAGCGCGAACGCGCTTTCGGGGACGCAGGCAGCACTCGTAGAGGCTGGAGCTGTCGGCAGCAGTCGATACACTGGGTGCCGTCAACGGCCCGAAACAAGCGACCGAAGTTATCGAACCACGCGCGCACGTTTCTTTATCCGTTTTTGCTTCTGTTCCGGGTGTAGACATTTCGAGGGGGCGGATCTCGTGGGGGCGCGGTGAATACTTTTGTGGTTTTGTGTAGTACAGAAAGTAGCTCAGAAGTGAATGCTCACTTGCGCGCCAGACCGAGGGGTGAAACGTCATGTGGAGCGCGCCACATCTGATCCAACTTCAACATGATCTAGATCATCCATCCATGCACGCGCTGCACCGTACAGTGCAGTACTGTGCAGTACACATCCCAAGCTTGTACACGTATCTGCGAATGCCTAATGGGCTGCATTCGGTATAGTACAATACGTAGAGTCAAGTCGGCAGGTGCCGGAGCAGCTCACGCTCGCAGCGAAAGTGGAGAAGGCAATAGCTGAAGCCGCCCAGTCTCACCCAGGACGTGAAAGCGACTCGAGGGCGTCGGGCAGCCGCGTGAGGGAGCAGAGAGCGTGTCCGAGTGGATCGAGTCCGTCGGCGGGCAGCAGCTCAGTTTCCTCGTGCCGAAGAGCGCATGTAGGGGCTGGACGACGGTAAGTCTTCATTGATAGCGTTAGACCGGTAAATGTGGTGCATGCTGTTACTCCAGATTCGGATGTTGGTGCGAGTTCTAATTACATTGGTATCGGACTTCCGATATCCATGCTCGTGCTGTATCTTAAGCTCTCTTCCATGGACGACAATGGACTGCGATCGAGCTGTATATTTACAATCTAGTACTTAATCTCAGTACTGTAGCGCACGCGTGCTGGTGTGCCTGACAGGCAAGTTGCTTGCCAGGCGCCAACGTGAGTACGTACAGTGCTGTACCGAGGCAGGCAGAGCAGCCTGCACCTGAAGCCTCCTCCCCGGCTCATCCTAGACGCGTGCACACTGTCTCAGATCACGCAATGCGATCATTTGTTATCACGACGGGAGTTTACAGTGCCAGTGTACCAGCCCGAGCAGATCACTCACATTTACGCTGCAGTATGTAATGACGTGCACGCGACCGTGACGCAGTACACGCATTGTGTTGGGAATGTCCAGTAGAGGGCTATCGGTGGGAGTTGACAACGCATTCCACTTTCTACCCGCACGTTCAGGCGCGTCGTTCGACTTGCTCAGCTCCCGTTGGGCCGAGGCACGCATCCTGCGGTGGCACTTCCAACTATCCCTTCCATTGGAGACGTGACGTCAAAGGAACCATCGATTGCCTACTGCTGTATGCACTGTACTTGCGGTGCTTTGCGATGGAGTCGCTCTCGGCACACCGGCGGGCCGATACAGCGTGCAGTGAACTCTTTGACTCCGTTCACTTGAACCAATCGTTCTCTCCTGCACGCTGCTAGTGGTGGGAGGGCCGAGCCGCTTTGTGTTAGCCTCATCCCTTCTGCCCACCCGAATCCGCTTTGTGCATTGCTCCAGTTTGCTCACTTCTCTTCTTGCCCTCAAGACCGCGGACAATGGCGCCCCAACCGGACACTCCAAACCAAGCGGCGAGCAGCCTGGATCTCAGCAAGCTCGAGTCCTCAGCCAGCGACTACTACGGCGTCAAGTCCCCCGCGGCTCTGGAAGCCAACCTTCAAGGCGGCGCGCTTCGAGCCGGCGGGGCGCCGTCGATCTACTCGCGCAAGTACATGGAGTGCTGGCCCACTTCGCCGCCGTTGGCGTCGTCTACGGCACCATCAACGGCACCATCTACTCGGTGTTCAACGACTACCTCTACATGTCGACGACACTCGTCGCGACGGCCAAGGCTCTCGTCCGTGTTCCCCACGCGCTTCGAGTGTTCACGGCCATCTTCTCGGACTGCTGCCCCATCTTCGGATACCGTCGCTGGCCGTACCTGCTGCTAGGCTGGGGCATCTCGCTCGTTGCCTGCCTCGCCATGGCGGTTATCCCGCTCGGAAAGCCGTACTACTCGGACTCGAGTCTCGAGGACATCGATGTGAGCGACATGACAGCGGAACAGCTCGAGACGATCAACTTTGACGCTCCGCACAGAGGTGCTGTCCTGATTGTGCTCTTCATGATCGCGCACCTGGGCACGATCTTGGCATTCGGCGCAGCCGACGGACTCGTCGTCGAGTTGGCGCAGCGTGAGCCCGAGAGCATCCGCGGCACAGTGCAGAGCATCTCCAAGGTCACAAGCAACGCGTTCGGCATCCTCGCGTCCTTCATGACTGGCCTAGGCCTCGACAGCGTCGCGTACGGCGGCACCTTTTCGTGGACCATGGGCTTCAACGGCGTCATGTGGGTGTGTGCCATCTTTTCGCTCGCTGCTGTGCCCATCAGCTGGTTCTTCATCGAGGAGTCACGCGTGGGCGAGGGAGAGCGCAAGTTGCTCTGCAAGTTCCTGCGCGAGATCTACGAGCTGCTGCACCACCGTGTGTACTATCAGATCCTGGCGTACGTGTTCTTCAGCCTGATCTTCTCGTCCTTCTCGGTGACGTCGTCGAGTGCGATCCAGAGTTCGTACGCGGGGGTCGCTCCACTCAACAGCGGGATCGCGAGCATGCTCTCGTCGGCACTGGCGGCGGTCGCACTGTACGTGTGGCGCGTCTGGGGGCTGCAGTGGAACTGGCGGTACATCATCATCGGGAGCACAATTTTGGTCGTAGTCATCGACGTGTTCCCGACCTTCTTCACCATTTGGGACGTGTATCGAAGCCAATGGTTCTGGCTCGGACTCCCGCTGATCGAGAAGTTCCCAAGCACCATCAGCGACTTCGTGGCGTCCTTGTTCGTCGTCGAGATCTCGGACCCGGGCCAAGAAGCCACCGTCATGGGCTTGCTCATCTCTACCAAGGCCATCAGCGACCCGTTCGCGACTGTGCTGTACAAGAACGTCGACAGCGCCTTCAACATTGGCCGCAAGTACATTGTCAAGGACGACCATGAGGTGCACCTGCAACTCACGTACGTGTACATCATCTCGTACGCGTTCCAGCTCTTCTCGCTCGTGTTCCTGGTGCTCCTGCCGTCCCAGAAGGCCGAGGCGCAGGAGCTGAAGCGCACGGGCGGCATCAACAAATGGATGGGGCGCTTCACGGCGTTCTACTTGGTGTTCGCGAGCTGCTGGATCGTCATGACGAACGTCTTGGGCCTGTTCGACTCGACATCGTGCCTGCGCATTGCTGGCGGTACTGGCTGTTAGGCGCTGCAGTGCTGCCTATAGCCGTGGCCACTCAAGCTCGCTATATCGGTAGACATTTCTCACCGCTCCACTTGGTGATAGTAAACGCTAATGCAAGACGAAGCTGGTGTCACTTACTCGTTTGCGTGAAGAGTCTAACGAGCTGCTCCACGCAACAAAGATGACCACTCCGGCGCCACCTGCATGACTGCTGGGGCACCGTGCAGCGGACCTGATGGCCACGACGACGGAACGATAGCGTCCGAACTTGCTTGTCGGTCCCAAGTCCGCCGCCCCGTCGGCACTGGCGCACTGCGTCAACGCGATCGTGTGACAAGATCGGGAAATTTTGGCGGCGACAGCAGTGGGACGCGCAGTGACTGGAATCCATCACGAACGTCCACGACGTAAGGCGTCAGCTCGCTACTTTTCGTCGACGACGTGAAATTTTCGACTCGGACTCGCATCGCAACAGACGCGTTTTACTAGTACTTCAGAAAGTGCCTCCGAAAGCGTCGCCTATCACTGTACGTCACTTGGCAGGACGAATGCACGCGTGTTTCAGTCTACCGTGAGCCCAAATCGATCACGCCGTGGCCATGTTGATGACACCAATCCTGCGCAGTGCACTGTCGGCCAAAGTGAGGCGAAGCTTGATCCCTACCCCGTCATCAAGGCGCAAAATTTTCACGTTGCTGCTGCGCGACTGTAATGTTAACCAGGGGAGAGAGAGAGAGAGAGGAGGGAGAGAAGGCTCTTACCGTATTGTAGACGCTCTGCATCGACGCATCTTCGAGTTGAAGGGAGGCGAAGAACACGCGGAGGCTTGCTATCGCCGGTCATCACTGGTGCGTGGACACCATTGGGTCCCAACCGAACGGGTACCGTACGAACATCAGAATCAGACGTCACCCATTCAGATGTGATTGGATGAAAACACGCTTGAATGAACTGATTTTAAATGATTGACCAATCCAAGACCACGAAAATCTGATGTTTCTGATGGGATCAGATTCAACCTTGAAGCCAGATCGAAGGACGCAACGCGAACAGCTCACCTAGAGCGAAAGATCGACGCGCCAAAGCCGACCGGTAGCGCCGCCTTCTCTCCAGCTCATTCGCGCATTACCTCGCCACTACTCAAGCTTCCAAGTTCTCCCCTCTTCTCCCTTTCTCCTCCTCTCTCGTCCACCCGCTTCACCGCCATGACGTCCCGCCAGCAGCTGCGCTTCCCGGACAACTTCATGTGGGGCACGGCCACGGCCTCGTACCAGATCGAGGGCGCCACGGACGAGGGCGGGCGCGGCGACTGCATCTGGGACGCCTTCTCGCGCACGCCGGGCAAGGTGCTGAACGGGGACACGGGCGCGCGCGCCGTGGACCACTACCACCGCTACAAGGAGGACGTGCAGCTCATGAAGAGCATGGGCGTCAAGGCGTACCGCTTCTCGATCGCGTGGCCGCGCATCATTCCGGCGGGCACGGGCAAGGTCAATGAAGAGGGCGTCAAGTTCTACAACGCGCTGATCGACGAGCTGCTCGCGAACGACATCACGCCGCTCGTGACGCTGTACCACTGGGACCTGCCGCTCGCGCTGCTGACCGAGCACGACGGCTGGCTCGGCGGGCGCTTCATCCAGGACGCGTTTTCCGCCTACGCGCGCGTGTGCTTCACGCGCTTTGGCGACCGCGTCAAGCACTGGCTCACGCTCAACGAGCCCTGGTGCTCGGCCTTCCTCGGCTACGGCAACGGTGCCCACGCGCCTGGACGCACCAAGAACCCGCAGAGCGAGCCGTACATTGCCGGACACAACCTGCTGCTCGCGCACGCGCGCACCGTCAAGGTGTACCGCGACGAGTTCCAGGAGTCGCAGAAGGGCAAGATCGGCATCACGCTCAATTGCGATTGGCGCGAGCCGGCGCCCACGGACGACCCAACACAGCACGAGAAGAATGTCGCGGCCGCCGAGCGCTCGCTGCTCTTCTTCCTCGGGTGGTTCGCCGACCCCGTGTACCTGGGCGACTACCCACAGGTGATGAAGGACCGCGTGGGCGACCGCCTGCCAGTCTTCTCGGAGCAGGACAAAGTGCTGCTCAAGGGCAGCTCCGACTTCTTTGGACTCAACCACTACGGAACGAGCTACGCGGCGCCGTCCAAGGAGTACGAGGCCGGGGTGCGCCCGCCCAGCGACAGCACCGGCAGCATGTGGCACGACGAAGGCACGTCGCTGACGTCGGACGACGCCTGGAAGCGCACGGATATGGGCTGGAACGTCGTCGGCTGGGGCTTCGAGAAGCTGCTGCTGTGGATCCAGAAGCGCTATGCGCACCCGAACGGCATCCTCGTAACCGAGAACGGCTGCGCCGTGGCGGACCGCACCAAGGAAGAGGCGCAGAACGACGACTTCCGCGTCGAGTTCTACCGCGAGTACCTCGCCGGCATGCACCGCGCGGTCGCGGAGGGCGCCGACGTGCGCGGGTACTTCGCCTGGTCCTTCTGCGACAACTACGAGTGGGCTGAGGGCTACGCCAAGCGCTTCGGACTGCACTGGGTCAACTACGAGACCATGGAGCGCACGCCCAAGAAGTCGGCGCTCTGGATCGGCGGCGTCATGCGCAGCAACGTGCTCGACGCGTGAGTGAGCAAAGGCACACGTGCAAGCAGGTAGGCGCCTCCAGAAGGCGTCACACTTTGCCCTCACAGTTGATGTGAGGGCGAACATACATTTCCTAGTATGAGCAAGCACTCGCTTGATGAGTAAAGCAACCGATTCTATTGGCGTTAAACCGATTATCGAAGTTGATGACGCTGTCAGATACGGAACCAGTTGGACGGAGAAACGATACTAGCGCGCTGATGCAACAGCGCATGATGGACGTCGACACGTTCGTCGCTATATGGCGGCTATGATACGCAATACACGGCCACTCGGAGTCTGTTTCACTCACGGCTTGTTGGTGGTGATGGCCGCAGTGGTGTTCGGAAGAACGCGGTCGACCGCGTAGCCGTTCTTCGCGATCGTGTCGTGGTACCAGTGCGCGGATTTCTTGAGCGTGCGCTCGAGCCCCTTGTCAAAGTCGACTCGGATGAGTCCGAAGTGGGTCGAATAGCCGTTGGCCCACCGGAGATTGTCAAACAGCGACCAGACGCAGTACCCGCGCACGTCGGCGCCGTCTTGGATGGCCTTGTGCACAGATGCGAGGTACTGCTCGAGGAAGTCAATGCGGCGGTTGTCCTCCAGAGCTTCCTCCCTCGACGTGTCGACCCACGACGAGCCGTTCTCCGTGATGACGATACCGTTCTTGGGCTGGTACGTCTTGTGGATGTACGTGAGTAGGTGGTACATGCCCCACGGCGTCACATCGAACCACGGGACGGCCGTCTTCCCCCACGACGGGTCGCTCACCGTCTCGGTGCCTTCGTCGGCGAAGAACGAGCCCGTGCGGTCACTCGGAGCTGGGACACCAGACACATACCCCTTGGACGGTGTCGCGTACGCTGATCCGTAGTTGTTGAGCCCGAGGAAGTCCGAGCTGCCCTTCACCAGCTCCTTCTGCTCGTCCGTAAACTTGGGCAGCCGGTCGCCCACGCGGTCCTTCATTAGCTGCGGGTAGTCGCCCAAGAAGATCGGGTCCGCAAACCAGCCGAGATGAAACACGATCGAGCGCCCCGCCGCCTCGACGTTCGCCTGCAACTCCTTCGGGTCGTCTGAAGGCGCCGGCAGCCGCCAGTCGCCGCTCAGCGTGATGCCGATCTGGCCGCCTTGGACCTCTTGGAACTCCTTGCGGTACACGTCCACCGCGTGCGCGTGCGCCAGTAGCAGGTTGTGTCCTGACAACAGCGAGCAAACAACATCGGTAAGATTCTACTCGTCACGTGCGAACCTATAAGAGAGCGAGAGACGCACCGACAATGTACGGCTCGGTGTGACGGTTGATCTTGCGGCCGGGCGCGTGGACGCCAACGCAGTAGCTCATGATCGAGTGCACCCACGGCTCGTTGAGCGTGATCCAGTTCTTGACGCGGTCGCCGAAGCGCTCGAAGCATACGCGCGCGTAGTCGGCGAACTGCTTGTGGATGTGCTCGCCGAGCCAGCCGTCGTACTCGGTGAAGAGCGCGAG